>BJCN01043545.1:0-10718 GCA_018326445.1 Flaveria brownii | reverse complement strand
CATTTGAAAGTATAAGAATGATGATACTACGTAGACATGGTCGGACTTAGCTTGAACGGACTGGAGTCACAGGAATACAGTGAATTTTAACGCGTATATAGAGATGTATATATGAGCTTTTCTAGTGACACTATTGTGTTTTTGTACGGTGACTTCATTAATTGTTAAAAAAAATACATATAAACCAAAACTTTAAAAAACCTATGAGTTAATCAATTAAATAACTAAATAAGCTCACTCCCACCAAATTATCATAAAACCCTTGAGTTAATTAAATAAATTAGCCTACTCCCGAAAAACCTAAAAAATAAACTTACAATTGCATTCAAAAATCAAGAGGCACAATGAACGAATTGTCGATTGGAAGACACGACTCAAGATTCGCCACTTAAGGCATTTTCAATCGATTTGTTAGTTTTTGAATAAGTTTTTATTCTATAAAGTATATGAAGATGGAGTTACGTAATCAGACGGTGATAGATACATGGATGATTCTTGCATTTGTTATACTAAAAAAAGTTATTTCAATAAGGTTATGTTGAAAATGTAATGCAATGTTTTCAAAAAATAAAAACTTATAGAGAACTATAGGATGTTTGATTTTAAATAGTAAAGATTATTATATTTATGTTATGTGTTTATTACATAATAATGATAATGTTTTATTATTATTGTATCGTTTTTATTATATGACCAAATAACCTGACCCAAACCGATCTAACAGTTTTTATATCCGAATTAGAGCATTTAAAAGTATTGACTCTATTAAAATAAATTTCTAAATCCATCACTCTACATAGAATATATCAAAACTATCAAGCATTGCATTACATCTTCATGTCATCTTAAGAATGAAACTTAAAACATCAAATGAATCATCTAATACCTATTGTATATATTGATATGGCTTTTCTTAATTATAATGGGATATTGCTAATCAAGATCACTTTATTACTATTTTTTTTTTATCTTTACGCGATTGGTCTCTTTATGTATTTGACTATTAATATTTAGCCAAAATGATATCTTAGTTTAGAATTAATAATTCGTTTCTTCACCTTCCTCCAATTCGGCACAATCTAGCACTACTTTTAATGTCACTATTTTTCTAATTAAAACATAAAAAAATGAGATTTCAACGGTCAAATACTCGCGTTCATGGTCTATGTCTCCCATATGTAATGCATAGTTGCGCATACATTCTTGCTCCTTAAATACTCCCAAGTATGTGTGCTTTTATGTGAATTTTATTTATATAATGTATACATAAGTTATCAAAATAATTGAGGATAGTCGTTAGTTGTATCTTTTTGCATGATATATGTGATCCATTTATATATTAAAAGGTTAACAAAAACCACTTTTAAACTTAGCGTCATTATATTTAATTTTGTAAATTTGACCAATATACCTTAGGAAGGAAGGAACAAAGAGTCGTATGACTCAGGAGAATGAAGCATTGCTGGTATAGCAAATCGGACATGAAATTATAAGACACGAACATAATAAGATACAAACATAATAAATGCTGATACGAACACGACATGATAAGTAACTGTTCAAAGGCTTAAAAGGGTTATAAGTGCTACCTTAAATTTGATAAAATTGTATAAAAGTTCTTTTGTTACCCAAACTTGCACACTGACCAACAGTATGCCCTAGTAGAACTTTTACACACAACCTACGGTTTATGGGACACCTTTGGTACCCATACCCCTTAAAGGTCGTTTGGTTCGCAGAATGTTTTGCGAAGTAATTGTAATTGGAATTAGAATTTTGTTAAAATTAATAATGTGTCTGGTTGATCAATTTTAAGTGGAATTAGAATGTTAATTTTAAATATTTCATGGGTAAGTGGAAGAAATGTGAATTCTATCAGTTGACAAGCCAAATAGAACTTTGGATTAAAAAAATATCAATTTCAATTTCAGTTCCTGGAATTTTTGTGAACCAAATGGGACCTTAAGGTTTAAAGAAAAAAAATTCTCTATAAAGGACTTTTAATAGGAAGCTAATTAGAGTTTGTCGATTTTAGTTGCCTATCTATATTAAGATTGGATTAATGTTATGTCACACGTTAATATTCCATAATTTCCGCATTGCTCACATAGTAACATAGATAACCTAGTTACGTTCTAAATAACCTAAAGAAATCTTGAAAATATTGATTTTGTCTATCTTTTAAAGAATATATAAAAAATAATTTATACATAAGGTTTTCAGAATTGGACGAGTAATTGAACCGATTATTTTACCCATCCACTAGTCAAAAGAGTTTTAAATACCAAATAACGTTATAAATGATCCAAAAAAAATACATATAACTACTTTAAGAGAGAATATCAATTTAATTTACCTTTTCGTGTGGATTTGTAATGTTAAGAAAAAAAATGTCAAAAAGTTTAAATAAAAATTTATGAAGGATGAGGTGATAAATTAATCAACAAATAAGATTTTGAAATGAGAAAATAAATTAAAAAATTTTAAATCTAGTTCAATCATCTGATCTTGCTCAAGTACAACCGTTTAGATAGGTAACAGTTGTTCAATGGAATATGTTGCGTAGTCAGTTTTCAGTCTGACCGGTCAGTCGAGTTCTAATAACATTAATTGTAAGTTATAAATGTACAAACAAAAATCAAACGAAGCATTTGAGTTATATATAAAAATGAACATTATACACTAAAAAGGAGGATAATGCATAGCAAGAAGGGATGCATCAAATAAATATAAATTCCATACCAACCAAGCTTGAAAATGAGTTATGAACTACGTACGCAAAAAGAAGCTTGTTTAGTTTGGTCATAGTCTTAAAAGACACGATATCTCTTCTAATTTACTAATTTCAGAAAAAAATAGAACTGAGCACGTTATATCTAATGTTTTGACTCCTTCAATTATTGTTGTGTAAAGATACGTGTAAACAAAAACCATATTTTATTGTTGTTTTCTATAATCATTTACTCAATACGTAGGTATTGTGATTGTATACATGTATATGGGTGTATAACAAAAGTAGTGACGTATGCTATATATTCACTCCGATAGAACGATTTAAAGTGATTATATACATGTATACATGTGTATAACAAAAGTAGTGACGTATTTTATTCACTCTCATATATTACTAATCTTGTGAGATTAAGCGTGTTTGAACCATTAGAAAGACTCAAACGCTTAAATGACACCAATCGGTTTTCGACTTGTAAAATATAGAAATAAAACATGGAAGGTATCATCAGAAACGGAACCAAACTAAATAACAACTTAGTTTCTTTCTTTATGTATGCTTGAACGAAAAATATAAAACACTGATAATATTATATTTATAAGGTGTATAATTCTAAAATTAGAACAACTCTATCTTTCAAAAGCAGGTTTAATGCATAATTGCATATGGTATCTTTTGGCTATACAATAATATGGTAATTACAATATTTCAATTAGAAAAAAGTTCAAATACAAAGTGTATTTTTGTTATAAAGTGTGAGATAACACAATGAGTAAAAAAACACACAAAAAATTATATCTCACAATCTAAATCGAATTTCAAAAAAGTAATTCGTAACTTTTGTTCCCCTAGTCGTTCTCACTAAGAAAAAAGATAAACGAAAAATTTTAAAAAAATAAAAAAATGAACGGTGTCATTATTGTGTCATTTATGAAAGAGACAATGACTTCATTGTGTCATTATATTGACACAATGACGTCATTGTGTCAATATAAAAGACACAATAACGTCATTGTGTCATATAAAGACACAATGATTTTTTTTTATTTTTTTATTTTTTTCTGAAAGATGACATCGAGAGGAACAAAGGCTCCGAAGTACTTTTTTAAAATTCGATTTTGATTGTGAGATATTAATTTTTTATGACTTTTTTAGCCTCATTGTGTATTTTCACACTTTGTAGTAAAAATACACTTTGTAAAATAATCTCACCCTTTCAATTATAAATCTAAAACCTTATCAACTTCATCAAAACCTCCTTGTCTCTCACTCCCTCCTCTGCAAATTCGGAAAACAAAAATTTAACCTAACGAGAATATTTAAATTCAAAAACATTTAAGACCCGTATTTAGATATTTGATTGGTTTAAAAAAAATTACGGGTCTTGGACATGTACGAGATCGGGTGATACTCATCTCGTTACGTGCGAACATATTTACAAAATATATTAATATTCTATGTAATCCAAAATACATAATAATTACAGATTAGTTATTAGAAACTTGAAATTTAAATTAAAAACTATAGTAGTGTGGTTGAAAATTTAATAATTGAAGTCCATCTTTGAGGTGAATTTAAGATTGTATTTTTGATCATTGACATTTTAAAGTGCAACTCATAACAACAAATATCATAAACGATCCGCATACCGAATTTATATCAGGTAACGGAAATTGTACATGATATCATGTATGGGCATAGTAGTGGAATTATAAATGCACGTCTCATATAATTGTTTAAAACAATGTGATTATAAAGTTTGACACGTTCCATTTATTCCAAAACATAAACGGGTAAAAGAAACTCAAAATAATCAAGTTGAACAACTGAAAGAATTTAAAAGACTTCTATAATATCTCAAATACGTCACGAATATGGTCATAATTGGTTAAACTAAAAAACAAGAACGGAACATACCTTATAATATTTACCATTTTGAGAAAATAAAAACTCATTTGTAATCTGCCTACATCTAATAACATGTCATCCAACTTTCTATTATAAATAAAAGAGATTATAAATATAAATTAATTTATTTTAAAAAAAACTTATTTTCATATAAAAAGCACATTTTTCTAAATAAACATTTTATTACCAATGATCTTAACACAAGTGATTAAGATTTAAAAGTTAGAAGGTCTCGTTTCGCTCTGAGTTAAACATGAAGTTTTTCGAATTGTGAGTTCATTAAGAGAGAGTTAAGGGTGTGGTTCCGGCTAAAAAAGAAAAAATGAACCCAATTAAAAAGCAACTATCATACGTAACAATGTCGTATATTTACCGATAAAAAAATAATAAAAGAAAAAGTAAACATTTTATCAAACAACTTATTGATTAGGTTCTTTTAAATTCTTTTAAAAGTACATAATCTTTATAACAAAAGAATGTTCTCATAAACAGCAATGGTGTACTTTTACTCCCTGCTGGATACCTATTTTTTTATATTATTAAAAAAGAACTAAAAAAAACATCACCAACTTATTCACAACTTTGCCACTAGCCAATCCCCATGTTGTATACTGTTGTTATATACCTTCTATATAAACCCACCTTCCCTCCACTCTCTACCTGTAACACCTCCACCTTCTTCTCCGACCACTACACCACCGTCCGCCACCGTCTGCCACCGTCTGCCACCATGCCTGAAGCACCTAAGCTCCCACAAGATCTTCCTATGAATGATTACAATCTCACTGAGAAAAACAAGAAAACTCTTCAATTCATTGAAGATGTCACCTCTAACCCTGATCAAATCCAACAACAAGTCCTCTCCGAAATCCTTTCGCAAAATGCCACCGTCGAATACCTCAACCGCCACGGTCTCGCTGGTCGAACCGACCGCGAGACCTTCAAGAAACTCATCCCGGTCGTCACTTATGACGACCTTCAACCCGACATCACCCGCATCGCCAATGGCGATAAATCCCCAATCCTTTCATCCTGCCCCATTTCAGAATTCTTAACAAGGTACAAATAGTTTTTTTAACAGACTGCTATAGTCACATCACTAATAAACAGCCGTTTGACTTTTTTAAACGGCTGTTTGAGTGGTGCAGCTATAGCAGTCTGTTGTCAGCTATTAGCATAACTTTTTTGAATTTTGATATTGATATTGATATTAATTTTCGCAGTTCTGGGACGTCTGGAGGAGAGAGGAAGCTGATGCCTACCATCGAAGACGAACTCGAAAGAAGATCATTGCTATACAGTCTTTTAATGCCGGTGATGAGCCAGTTCGTACCCGGGTTAGACAAAGGCAAAGGGATGTACTTCTTATTCATCAAATCCGAATCCAAAACCCCGGGCGGGCTCGTGGCCCGACCCGTTTTAACAAGCTACTACAAAAGCTCCCACTTTAAGCAGAGGCCGTACGACCCGTATACGAACTACACCAGCCCGAACGAAACCATCCTCTGCCCCGACTCGTACCAGAGCATGTATTCCCAGATGCTTTGTGGGCTTTGTCTCAACAAAGAGGTTCTTCGGGTCGGGGCGGTTTTCGCCTCCGGGTTTATCCGGGCTATCCGGTTCTTGGAGAAGAATTGGCCCGATTTGTGTCGTGACATCCGAACTGGATCCTTGAACCCGATTGTCACTGATCAATCTGTTAGAGAAGCTGTGATGAAGGTGCTGAAACCCGACCCGAAGTTAGCGGATTTCATCGAGTTCGAATGCTCGAAGAAATCATGGCAGGGGATTATCACCAGATTATGGCCTAATACCAAGTATATAGATGTCATTGTTACCGGGACGATGTCACAGTATATACCCACTCTTGATTATTATGGCAATGGTCTTCCTCTTGTTTGCACAATGTATGCATCCTCTGAATGTTACTTTGGTGTCAATTTGAACCCTTTGTGTAAACCCAGTGAAGTTTCTTACACCCTGATTCCGACTATGGGTTACTTCGAGTTTCTTCCCGTTCATCGCAACAATGGCGTAACGGGTTCGATCTCGATGCAGAAGTCGCTCAACGAGAAGGAGCAACAGGAACTTGTTGATCTTGAAGAGGTTAAACTCGGTCAGGAATACGAGCTTGTTGTTACTACATACGCTGGTTAGTTAACGGTTAAAAGTTAAATGTTTAAACGTTTATTAGTTGATAACTTAGTGGTTTGATATTTTAATGTTTGTTTATGCGCGTAAGGTGTTTGATGAAATGTTTGTGTGAAATAATATTGCAGGACTTTATAGGTATCGCGTTGGTGATGTGTTGAGAGTCGCGGGGTTCAAGAACAAAGCCCCTCGGTTCAACTTTATCTGTAGAAAGAACGTCGCGTTAAGCATCGATTCGGACAAAACCGATGAGGTGGAATTGCACAAAGCGGTCGAGAACGCGGTGACCCACTTGATGCCATTTGACGCGACATTGACCGAGTACACGAGCTATGCGGACACCACAACCATACCCGGCCACTACGTGATCTACTGGGAGCTGAGCCTGACCGAGACCACGCCAATACCACCATCGGTTTTTGAAGACTGTTGTCTCACGATCGAAGAGTCGCTCAACAGTGTTTACCGCCAGGGGAGGGCTTCTGACAAGTCAATCGGGCCGTTAGAGATCAAGATAGTGGAGAACGGGACGTTTGACAAGCTAATGGACTACGCGATAAGTTTAGGTGCGTCGATCAACCAGTACAAGACCCCGCGGTGCGTGAAGTTTGCACCGATCGTGGAGCTGTTGAACTCGAGGGTGGTGTCGAGTTACTTTAGCCCCAAGTGCCCGAAATGGGTTCCGGGGCACAAGCAGTGGGGGAACGTGAACTAGTGAAATTATTGTAGTTTTAGAAGAATGAATTAATGGCAACCATGATCATGTGTCATGTTACTTTGGTCGTTTGTTGTTGGATTAATTAGGTAATTAATGTACATTAAAAACAGTTTGATGTTTCATGGAACGTTCATAAAACTTTTATTGACTTTTGATATCTCAAATCCACCAAGAATCCGCCCACGAACAATCATGATTCATGAGGGATAAATTATTGTTATTTTAGTAATTTCTATCAAGAAAAAATTATTAATAACTAATGTTTTGACCAAATGAAAGTGGAAATTAATAGTAACAATCGACATGCGAAACGCGATAGATAGAATAGCATACGAGTTACAGTTCGAGACTTCTGCTCGATAGACTTCTCGAGCAGAATATCATATCGTGTCATGTAACATCTAGTTTTTCATATTAATCAATATTTTATATTTTATTCACCACAAGCTTATTGATTAGTTCTAGATATAGGAGTTAAAAATAGTTCGCATATCAACACCATTTTTTAGTTATTACTAACCAAAGTCGATGTGCTCAAATGGCATTAATTGTGAGGGACGATGACGAATTCGCATAAGATGTCACAAACATGTTTTATTTTCTATCGATTCAACCTAGGGCTTGAGTTTTTTTTATTTATGTTCTATGTTTGTACTATCGGTTAATTTTTCTAGCCTTACCTCTAGTTAAAATAACTCTCATTTGTCTTCAAATTGTTAAATCTTTAAGGTCTTAAAATCTAAGCGTGTGGGGTTAATCTTATTTAAATTAAGATGAGTTCAACACATAAACAGTTATTAGCAAAAATCTACATAATTATATTAGCACGTAGAGCTCATCGGGTATAATAAGATAGAAAAATGAGGTGGATTATACGCTTACCTTATCGTTTTGTATATCACAATTAGAATAATATTTTTGCTTTTCGGTTTAATGTAAATACGGGCGGCTATTAGTTTTTTTTTTCCTTAAAATTAGTGCTTATTGCATGTGAACAAAGAACAAATTCTTTTTCAATTTCAAATCGTCAAATCAAAAACATAAGATGCAAATTTCCACATAATGAATAAGATATATTATTCGGATTTGATTAGGTTATCTTGTAATAAAAGAATCTATAATCTCCTAAAAGTAATTAATTACTAAAAGTAATAATTTAAATAAATATATTACTTTAAAATAATAATATAAGTATTAAAAATAAATGTAAACTGTGATGATGATGCGTAAATTTAAGAATGTGTAAAACATTAGAGAGAAATGCGTGTTTTTAAATAATTAGTGAAATTTTGATAGGTTTGTGATTAATTTTAAATTTAACCATCAGCTGGAGTTAGTCTAACTAATAATCAAATAACTATTGGGAAAATAAGAGTAATACATTAACGGGAAAAATAAGATTAAATCTTATTGAAGGATGTGATTTGATTTGAGTGAAGTTAAAATAAAAAGAAGAAAAATGAATGGCACTAATGACCTAAGCCTTCTTTTTGCTAAAAGTTGCATAGAACTAATAGTATAATGCATCTCATTCTCTATTCAAACAAATCATTAAAATCTTAATCGTAAACGTTTATGGAATAAATAAGTCAAATCCATTTCTTTTCTACACCAAAAATCGATAAAAAATGTTTTTGCAACATTAAACATTAATTAATTAAACTCTTTTTAATGTAACAAGCTAGTATTTTTTATTAGAAAAATGTCTTCACCCTCTCAAACATTGTTATTGCCGTCTTCTTTGACATATGTCATCGTTACCATTTCCATCGTTGTTTGTAATTGTGTCATAAATAAAAACCATTGCTATCAACTTCTTTCCACCGAATATCGCTTTTAGGTTAGGGTTCTAAATTTCAGTTGGTTTCAAGTTTGGTTAGGACACCCAACCAATCATTTTAGGTTAGAATTCTTAAGTTCAATAAGTTTGAAATTACCGATTTTGCAAAGGAGTTCAACTAGTTTAGGTTATAGTTATCTAAAACAATTAATTTTGTTTTCAAATATATATGTTTACGAGCCTATATACTCGTTTATCACAATAGTTACATAAATAATATATTAATGACATATATATGAGGTATGAAATTTATACCTTTTCTAAATCAAAATTATAATTTACATTATGTATTTTTAATCAGTTTTGTAAACCTTTTCCTGTTTTAAAATGATATTTGACAATTTTTCATATATATAAAATGTATTTTGACATCCTAACGTAATGTGATTCGTATTCATATTATGTTTTTTTAATGATTTTCTAATATTATTTTCCTTTTGAAATAAATAACTGGTATTCCTTACAATATGGTTCAAATGGTTAATTTGTTTTACAAATAACAATCTTAAACATTGGTTAAAAAATTGAAAATACATGAGATGTTGCCAAGTCATAATATTACTTTAAATTTTAACATTTGGCAAAGGGTGATTATATGTATGTTGTTGTGGTGTTGAGGTTTTCAATACACCCAAAGAACACAAATAGCTACAAAAAAAATTTTGATCCATGATTAATATTTTTAAAATAACTTTTAAGAATAATGCACTAATAAGCACATGATTTATTCTTTGAGGTTTGTATTTTTTTTTCTTGCGTAAATCGATTAAGTTTATCGACTCAAAAAGGTATGTTTTTGTTATGAAGATGGACATAAAGTTCACCAAGGAGTGGTAGAACTTAAACCGAATAATAACGAGATGGGAAAAATGATATATTGATTATGGCTATTCTTTTATCGACATGAAAAGAAATTGAAATGAAATGATCGATAAAAGTTTAAAATAAAGTAAAAAAGGTCTTATCCAAAAAAACAGTAAAAACAAAATGATTAATGAATTAATAGTAGCTTCCTTCATAATAAAAGATCAAACATGAAAAGGATAATACTTAATACAATATACATACATTTTACATATTATAAATTGTATATGCAGGTGTATAAGTGGTGCATCAATTTTTTTAATTACCTTGAAGCCTCTAAAAAGTTACATTTTAATTCCCTCTATATTTATCAACGTTTTAAGCCTTTTTAAACAGTTTATTTATATAAAGTTTCAAATATATCAACAGTCTCGTTACATTGCACAGGTTGTGACTAGAGGTGGCAAAATGGGTGGGTTGGATTGGGTTGGTTGTTAGGTTAGAATGGATTTGGGTCAGGATGGGTTTGGGTTAGGATGGGTCATTTAGAAAAAAAGGTCAGGATG
>BJCN01043542.1:0-13387 GCA_018326445.1 Flaveria brownii | reverse complement strand
AAAAATTACAAATTTAGTCCAAAAATTTGAAAGTTTGTTGTAAATTTAGTCCCCGCCGTTAGTGTCCGTTAGTTTTTAACGATCTGGGGGACTAAATATGCAATATGGTCAAACCATAGGGACCAATTGTGTAATTTTCTCCAAAAATTAAAAAAACAAAAAAATCAAATAAAAATTAAAATTAAAAATTAAAAGATTCAAATAAACTTTGATAAAGAAATTCAATAATCGTTAAAAAATAGAATAAAGGTTAAAAATCAAATCAAAATAAAGAAGTAAATAAAAGTAACAATAAAATGCATATAAAAATATAAAAAGGAGAAAATGAGAAGTATGCTTAAAATTTTAATTTTTATGATTATTTTTTATGAAGTTCATATGTCATGTTTAAATCGAAGAATCCAAAAACCTTGTGAAAGTATAAATCCCAAAAACGAAAAATGAAATCGAACCGTTTTTTTTTAACTTCAACATGATTTTTTTCAATATTTAATTATTTTGAATTTTATAAATGTTTATTCGGTTGTATTTTTAATTTTTTTAATTTTTATTTAATTTTTTACTTTAATCGCATATTTTTTTTCAATACTTCTCGCTTTCTCTTTTTACATGCGTTTTATTTTTACTTTTATTTAGTTTTTTTGATTTGATATTTAACCTTTATTTTATTTTATTTTTTAAATTATTGAATTTTATTATTGATGTTTATTTGAATTTCTTATGTTTGATTTTTATTTCTTTTAAATTTTATTTGATTTTCAGTTTTTTTTAATCTTTAGAGCAAATTGCACAATTAGTCCCTATGATTTGATCATATTGCATATTTAGTCCCCAGATCGTTAAAAACTAACGGACACTAACGGTGGGGACTAAATTGGCAACAAACTTTCAAATGTTTGGACTAAATTTGCAATTTTTAAAATCTGGGGACCAAACTTGCAATTTGATCAAACCACAGGGACTATTTTTGCAATTTTCTCTTATAATATATAATGTTTTATTGATATACAAGATAATAATTGGGTTTCTAAAGTTTCTTTTAGTAAAATATGGTGTTACTTGTAAAAAAGTTTAAAAGTTCCACGTTATGGATCTACTATAAGTTTTAAATTAACTACTATTAGACTAGAATATGTTTACAAAAACTTTGATTTTTCCAAATTTCACATATGAAATTCGAGTGGAAAAATACATATTTTTAATGGTTATTTTAATTAAAAAAGAATGATAAATCTGTCAAAAGACAGTTTTTCCCGTCTCTCCCTGAAAATCGAATTGAATCATCAATTTTGGTCAATTTTCTCTCGAATTCTTCTTCTTCTAGTTCACAAAAATCACACGACACAAGATATTAATTCTTGATTTTATCTAATTTGTATCTGATTGATTTATTCGAATGAACCATCGAATAATTTCGATCTGAAAGTGATCTACCCGAATCTCAGATTATCTAAATTTGATTTGAAGTGTTATACACTCTCACTCACATCTCACGTGTCGCTTCTCCCTCCTCTCTTCATAACCGGCGCTTAACTCCGTGCATCGTTAATAAGATCGTTAGAAACTTTAATATCATAGCGAATAAATAGAAACACGAATTAGATAACATTAAGATATATTTTGCACACAAAATTAATACATAAAAACTTTGCAAGGACACAACACAAAACAATGTCATGAATGTATCATAAACTAATTCATCGAGGTAATGAAAGGAACACCGGCTACCAGCGACTCGTTACAGACCAGATGACTCGGTCTCAAAGACCTCGGGTCGTGGTGGCGTTGAGCTTTCCAACAAGCGTGGTTGGTTCTCGGGTTCGGTGCTTCGTCTAACACCTTCCACCATTCTAACAACCTCGGTCATTTTCGGTCTTTGATCCGGTACCCTTGCCACACACGACATCGCAATCTGCAACATCTCGACCATCTCCTCCTCGATGTTGGGATATTTTAGTAGTTCCACATCGAAAACATCACCCGTCCACTCTTCCCTAACCACGGAGTGAACCCACCGAACCAAGTGGATAATCTCGTCACCACTCGTGGTGTGGACTGGTGACTTGCCTGTTAGAAGCTCGAGTAAGAGAACACCGAAGCTATAGACATCCGAGGGTTGAGTGACTTTGCGAGTGTCAGTGATTTCTGGGGCCCGGTAGCCTGCAGCCCAGGCGATAGGGGTGGCAATTTGTGACATGATTGCTGACAAACCGATGTCAGAGATACACCCATAGTTTTGTGAGTTTAGGAAAATGTTTGATGATTTGATGTTTCCATGAACGAGCTTTGTGCCTGTCGAGGCATGAACCCGAGCAATGCCTCGGGCTGCACCGATAGCTATCTGAAGTCGGGCCTCCCAAGTCAAAGGAGCCCGGTCTTCCCCTCTCTTACCTATAATGTTCAAGAATTAGTACCCAGAAATGTCAAAATTATTATAAACTACATGATAACGTACTTTTAACACGTTTTATCTGATTTTATCGGTTAGCATAGTTCTGATATAATAATAATAATAATAATAATAATAATAATATGAAAATGTACATTCTTGGGGCAAATAAGTAATTTTGCTTTTAAAAGACATTGATGAATATGAGACAAATGCCAACAACAAATGAACCAAAATATATATAGTAAAGATTTGCTTGTCCCACATGTTTTGATTCTTATCAATCAAGTACTTTTTTTTATCTTTCATGTTACTGTTTAGCAATAATCTATCTAATAAACTATAAACTTAAAACAACTAAAAAGGGTTGTTTTGTCACAATATACTCTTTAATATAACCTTATGAGGCTTGATCATGAACCTTTCTTTTTCTAAGACATTCTTTTCATGGTCCTTGTGTACCCCCACATGTACATGGATGGACCCAACTGATTTACAGGTTCATTGATATCATATGGTTGGACCATGGTCCATTCCCCCATGGACCGTTTACGTCTATGACAAGATGAAGATCGGACCCACTAGGTCAAACAAACTGATCTTGAACGTTCAAGAATAAATCTTGATCGTCACAATGGATCTTGAACGTTCAAGAACAGATCTTGAACGTTTAGGAAACTCTAACATGGATTCTTTTTACCTGTGTATCTTCTAATCTCTAAATGATCTAGTAAAAACAAAAGGGTTTAGGTCCATCTTGGGTTCATTCGTGTTGTTTGGTTGGATCAAGCCATTGTGACCTTAAAAGCACATAGTATTGACAAATGGTTCGGGTCCAATCCTAGTCTATTATGATCTGTCGACCTGGTCTCCATTTATGATTTGATGAAGACTGGGCACACTAGAAGAAAGGAGTTAGGTTGAACAAATGAACCATATATTTCCACGAATTCCTAATTCGGATTCTTGTTGATTATTTCTTTTTGTTCTTGAACCCTAAAGTAGTAAGAACAAGAAGCTGAATGTGTGTTTTCAAAGTGATTATCACGACTTGACTAACGTTATAACTAAATAACTTAATAACATTATAACCACAAGAAGAACATAACAAAAAGATGTAAAGAGATCAAGAACATACCATGTAACATATCAGCAACACTCCCTTGACTATAATACTCACAAACTGTGAGCTTCTCATCTTTCGAGTAGTAATAAGCCCTCAACTCGATCACATTCTCATGCTTAATACTCCCAACAATCCCCATTTGTTGCTCGAAATCTCGCTTCCCAACACTCAAATCTTTCAACCTCTTCACCACAACAGAAGTCCCGTCTTCAAGAACCGCCTTATACGACATCCCAAAAGTACCCTTACCCAAAACCTCAGCAGAAGCCCTCAACAAATCCTCCAAATCAAATGCATAACTACAACCCTCAAAGAAAACCAACCTGTTGTTCACATCTTGGGTTCGCGATATCGCCTTTTCAGGTGACATCCCGCCTTTCTCAAGTTTGAAAGAACTCCCATCTCCATTGTCCCTTTTGAAGCAACACATTGTCCAAAAGATTGCAAAAACAATAAACCCAATGACAGAAACACCTACAACTATGCCTAAAAGTGCATTTTCACTCAACTTTACACCATTTTTAGTGTTTGAATTTAGCTTATGAGTAGGCATAACTATAGGGACTTCATCAGATGAATTCATCATAGACACATTGTTACCTACAAACACTGATTTAGGGAACTTATGCAGTGACTTTGGGATCACCCCTGTGAGATGATTGTTAGAAAGATCAAGAACTTGAAGATCATGCATACCCAAATCAGGAATCTGACCCATAAGTGAGTTATTAGCAAGATTCAAAGCAACAAGATGTGTTAACTTTGCAATGGACATTGGAATTGACCCATTGAACTTATTATTTGAAAGATTAACAATAGTTAAATTCTTCCAAACAGAGAAATCAAGAGGCAATTCACCAGAAAACTGATTAAACTGAAGGTATAACAAAGATAAGTTCTTGAGGTTATAGAAATCAACAGGAAAACTGCCATAAATACCATTGGATCTGAGGCTCAAAACCTGCAAAGCAGAGAGTCTGCTAATGGTGTTCACCGGAATCTCGCCGTGAAACCCAACTCCGGGAAGCCGGAGACCGGTGACACGTGACCCATCTTCACTGCACGTGACCCCCCTCCATTGATTACACACAGAACTTGAGTTTAAACCCCAATTTAAAGAGCGTGAGTGAGGAAGCTTGTTCATAAAATCCAACAATGCTAGTTTATCATCTTCAAGAACAATGGCGTTTGCTCCAAACCAGAGTAAACCCATCAAGAAAAACTTAAAAATCTCCATTTTTTTCGACTAAAGATTCGGAATTTCTTATCAAGATTCACAGATTGCAGCTCTATAGTGATGAATAGGGTGAATTAAATCAAACCCATTAAAGAAAAAGGATAAAAATCTGAACTTTTTTTCAAAATCGGTGAAGAAAGTGAAGATGTTGTGAGAAAATGGGTATTTTGAATTGGGGGAGGTGAGAAAGCGATGAAGCAGGGGTTTTTAATTTAAAATAAAAGGGTTTAGCAGCAGCAGCAGCAGCAGCACAAGAGCAAAGCTTTTACCTTTTGTTGGTTTTTTTGTCTGTTTAACTTGTGGGTAAAGAGTTGGAGAATCAAGAATGTCCTCTGGAAGAACAAAACAGTACTAGCCGACTAGGTCAAAACAAAATTCCTTTGTGGTAAATAAAAAACTATAAAAACAAATAAAATTTTCAACGATAACATCTTATTTTTGTAAGAATATATTTTACAATCACTGCTGAGTATCTGTAGTAAAATAGAAGTCTAAATAACTGCATGGTACCGACCTCACAATTGCTATCGATCTTGCAATCACTGCTGATATTATAGTTGCTACTGTAATAATAAGTTACTATAAACATACTTCAAATTTGCTACTGATGATAATATTTACTTCTCATACTTGGTTAATACTAATGTATCAGCTACTACTCGAATACCAAAGCCACTACCGATCATAGTATCTATTGACGATCAGTCGTAACTAATTATCGATGAATCAATACTTTTAGATCATCAAAGTAACACAACTTTTTTTATTAACTAGATGAATCGAAACACGTTTCCGTGTTTAACTAACACGTCAAAGGAATTTTTTTCATGTTGATTGACCAACTCGATCGTAATCACAAGCATTGCCCATTGGACTAGGGGTGTGCATGGTCGGGTTGGTTCAGTTTTAGCCTAAAACTAAAACCAAAAACCGATATTTTGGTTTCTAGGTTTTTAAAACCGTTCAGTTTCGGTTTTTGGTTTTCGGTTTGGTTTCGGTTCGGTTTTCTTCGTTTTATCATTTGGGCTTCAGGCTTTAAAGAACAAAATGGCCCAAACTAATGAATTTAAATTAAAAACTTTGACGTTATATTATTTTATTGATATTTAAATATAATCCACATATTATTATAAAATGAATTGCAATTCGTAAAATACAATAATAAAAAAATGCAGTAAAATGTTAATCTTTCAATTCAAGCAAAGAAATTTAAAGATTATTTTTGAAACCAAAATCTTAAAAAAATTAGATAACGTAAGTTAAATAAGTAACTAATAGGTTAATCATGTAACTATGTGTATGAATAAACCTCTAAATTTACAAGTTTAGTTCGTATGGTTTCGATTCGTTTTTTTGGTTTTTGTTGCAAGCAAAACCGAAACCAAACTGAAAAAATCGATTTTTAAAAAACCATCAAACCAGACCGTCAATTTCTTATTGGTTTCAGTTTTTTTGGTTCATGTCGTCGGTTATTTGGTTACGGTTTGGTTATTATGATTTACACACACCTACATTGGACCTTGCTACGAGGTGCCAGACCCCAATTGTCTATAGGGTTCCTCCCTCTTGAACTATCGAGTCCTTCGTATAAATTATAATAATTTTTTTGTATGAGTGTGTACTTTATGCCTTTTGACTTATACCAATAATTTTTCTAATTTCATATTTAATTTTAAGCAAATCAATCATACTAAAAGTTTTTAATGACGTTAAATTCACAGTTATTGTTTTAAAAAGTATAAAATAACAAAAAGATAAATTGTTAGGGTGGAAGGGGGGATGACCACGCCAAAACCCCACGGCGATAGGCGGCGCCGACAAGGTAACACTATCTTCAGTCACGTGGCCCCCACGTGACGCCGTTTGACCTTTCATGACATCCTCACGTGGAGTCTCGCCGGATGTTTTCTCCCTATTTTGAACAATGCACTTATTCCCCACGCCGGCATCCCCACACATTGTGAGAACCCTCCTCACATGGTGTGGTGTGGTATGACGCGACAAAATGTGATTGGTGGGTAGTGATGTGGTGTAACATGGCAAAATGTGATCGATGGGTAGTGGTGTGGTGTGACGTGACAAGATATGATTGGTGGTTGGTATGGTGTGACATGACAAAATATGATTGGTGGGTGGTGGTGTGCAGGGGCGAAGCATAAGGGAGACCGGGGGGGGGGGGAAGCTCCCCCCTCCTTTTTTTTTTGTCGGTGGTGTTAAATTTTGGTCCGGTAGTGTAATTTTTGACCCGGTAGTGTAAATTTTTATATAAATATCGACTTCTCCCCCCTCCTAAAGAATATTAAATTCGCCCCCGTCCCCCGTGATAATATTCAAGCTCCGTCACTAGTGGTCTGGTGTGTATAGTGTGGGTGCCCCCACCACCTTTATTTTCATCCATAGGTTTTTGCCTCCATCAAAATAGAGTTTTTTCCTCATTAGGTCCCTGACTTTTTAAAAACTTATCACATTTCATTCACTCTATTTAGCCAAATTAGTTTGAGTGTTAAATAGATGGGTAATAATGTTATTTCGCACTGTGCATGTAAAAATATAACCTAAAAATACATGCATCGTTTATATGAGTCCTCAGGGCTCAGGCTCTTCACTTAACCCATAACAACATTGTTTAATTGTCAAAACACATGAGCAAAGCAAAGGTTCATGATTCAATGCAAGAGGAATAAAATAGACCAATACTTAAGGAGGAAAGTAATAATTTTCTCTAAAAAAATAAGAACATCCATGGTTTTATTTTATACATATACCATACAGTTTGACTATCTGCGACCGATTGGCCTTTCACTCTTTTGCACATTTACGTTAAGAAATTAAACAAAACATATTACGAGTCAACTTATATTTTTCAAACACAAATAATGCTTGCGTTTAGAAAACCAGTTATCTCAAGTTATTGCAATGATATTTTTAACAGATTAAGGTAGTAATATAAGAAGGAAATCCCATGGTTCAACAACATCAAAAATATATAGTGAGAAATAAAGTTATAAAATGCTCAAGGCAGAAGAAAAAGAAAATACCATGATATTCAAATAGTCAATTGTAAAATCATAACCAATATATCAAAAGTATAAGTTGAGCAACCTTTGATGGTGGATGATAACGAGCAAATGAGAGGCACCAACGCAACAATGAATAAAGAAGTAGACACAAGATAACAACATTCGTTTGATCAAAAGATACATCATTGGCCATAAAGAAAACATCAAACTTAGAACAACTCCTAATATACTCTAATTAATCACATACACCCACACGTTACATGATTTAAGTTTTTAACCACTTAAATAGAAAAGAAACATCTTACCACCAGAATGTTTTTAGATTAAATTAAATATATTTCTCGGGTTTTCACAGTCAATGTTAACAAAAAAGCAAAAGTTATGGACTGTTTTATATAACTCCAAGATAAACAAGCACTCGTTGTGAAAATACAAGAACATGTTTCATGTGACGATTAAAACTAAATCATAAGAACTCACATCACCACTCGTTCGATCCACCAATCCCATTATCATCTCACAACAATCTCTCTGTTTTCCTTCAGATCCAACAATGAACGATGCAGATGTGAATAAGCAGATCCACCAGATGGTCAGATTCATCCGTCAAGAAGCCGATGAAAAAGCCAACGAGATCTCCGTTTCCGCTGAGGAAGTAAGTCTCCAATCAATTCAACTCAATTTTCATCACTAATTGTGTTGATCACATCATGATCGATGCACGGAGTTTGTTTCATTGTTCGGATTTCAGTTGACTGTAACATTTGGGGATTTCTGTTGGTTGATTGTTGTAGGAAGTCGAGATTGTGAATCTGTGTTGATTTTGTGTAGATCGATTCGGTTACGATCTGTATATGTGTTCATGATGGTTAGATCATTGTGACAGTTAACTTCGTGATTGATTATACCTAATCCAATCAGCTCAACTATCATCACTTCAATTGGATTATTATCATCTGTTGTAGTTATCTACGGCTATCAATTGGAGCTTAACATTTGCGGATTTCAGTTGGTTGATTGTTGTAGGAAGTTGAGATTGTGAATTTGTGTTGATTTAGATGTGTTCATGGTTAGATCATTGTGTCGGTTAACTTCGTGATTGATTATACGCGGAGGGAGTAAGTCTCTAATCGAATCAACTCAATTATCATCACTTCAGTTGGATTATTACCATCTGTTGTAGTTATCTACGATTATGTGATTGTGTTGATCACATCATGATAGATATACGGAGTTTATTTCATTATTCGGATTTCAGTTGATTGATGCGAGAATTGAACATTAATTTGGGGGTTTCGTGATGTTTGGTAGAAGTTGTAGGAATGTATGATGCAGTTTTGTTCGTTTGTTTGGTTGATCTGTTGCAGGAAGTTAACAATGAGAATTTGTGTTATTTTTGTGTGGACCAATTCGATTTTACGACATGTAGATGTATTTACGTTTAGATCATCGTGTCAACTAACAGATTCAATACAGATTCAACTCTTTTTTAGGTTACCTTTAGTAGGGATTAAACATTTACAGTTAGTAAAGGGTAGCCAATTAAGCGAAATGAACTCAACTCTATGTGATATAATTGCAGTCTTATGAGATTGTAATTAGCGAATGAAATCATACAATGCAATCAGTTTCCATGAATTTAAACTGTATTATTAGTAAGTACAATAGTGTGTATACATAAAGTTGATTTGTTCGACTGTTTCAGGAATTTAACATTGAGAAACTGCAATTAGTGGAGGCAGAGAAAAAGAAGATACGACAAGAATATGAGCGCAAACAGAAGCAAGTTGAAGTTAGAAAGAAAATGTAAGATTCTCCTAACATCTTTACTAAGAATCATATGTTTTTGTCATATGATTAGAGCTAAATTTAATTTGGATATTGTACATAATCTTAGCAAAATGTTATTTTTGAAGTTTGTATCTAATTACTTTTTACAATTAAAATTGCAGTGAGTACTCCATGCAACTCAATGCATCTAGGATCAAGGTTCTTCAAGCACAAGATGACCTGGTTAGTGCCATGAGAGAAGCAGCGTCAAAGGATCTTTTGAATGTAAGCCATCACAAGTTTTTACACCATCATAACTATGAGGGACTGTTGAAAGCTCTCATCGTCCAGGTACAAATTAAACATATACAGCTTATTTATTAAATTTCTTAATACCATATAATATCATATGTGATCTTTGTTTCTATTTTTTTTTATTTTGGTTCTATACACGTCCACTTACACAGACACATATACATAAATAAACATGTATATATATGTATATATCCCTAGAGAACTAGTTTAAGAACCGTGAGAACCACACAATCCCTTGTTATAAGTTTGTGGAGATATAGTGGGGGAGAGATAGGTGTGATTATGAATAATGCTGTTACATATAATGTATCGCACTTTAAGCAATTGATACACGTGTTTACGTATTTTTCATAGTTTTGAACTTCAAAGTGGTTCTTGAATGGTCCTCTATTTTGTGTGGGTGTGTGTTGTTTTAACTTTGCAAAGGATGTAAATTCTTGAATGACTAAGATCTATTAAACATTTTTTTTGGGTGGGATAATATGTGTACTAGGTGAACATTTTTCCTAACAATTTGTATTTTTTTCAGGGTTTACTGAGACTGAAAGAACCGTCTGTGTTATTGCGTTGCCGGAAAGAAGACTTGCATATGGTTCATTCTGTTCTTGATGCAGCAAAAGCCGAATATGCTGAAAGAACACAAGTTCATGAACCCGAGATAATAGTTGACAATATCCACCTTCCACCCGCCCCTTCCCATCACGATCTTCATGCCCTTTCTTGGTACATTTCCGTTCTTAAATGTTATTTTTCTTGATTTATTTCTTTCTACTACTTCATGTTGATTTTTTGTTTGTCTTATGATGCTGCTTCTGATTTTCAGCTCTGGAGGTGTAGTTTTGGCTTCTCGGGATGGTAAAATTGTATTTGAGAACACACTTGACGCTCGTTTGGATGTTGTATTCCGTGGGAAACTTCCTGAGGCACGTTTTCTTTCCCAGATATAGGGATTTCATTTCATCAATATAATGAATTATGATACTTGTTGCATTTCATTACAGGAAGAAATTTGTGGTTTTTGTTCACCTTCTGATCTAAGGCTCTCGTTTTGCAGATCCGCAAGCTGTTGTTTAGCCAGGTAGCTGTTGTTTAAACAAGCATCATGATATCTATTTGTTCCAAGTTTATCGGCATTGGTGAGAAGATCTAGAATCGGATGATTTTCAGTGTAATTTGTGTTTTCTCGGGTCATCATTGTTATGTTATCGCGACTCTTTGCTCAGCGGACGCTCGTTCGAGTTGAAGCTATGGTAAAAGACGTATTCCCATTTGTTTGAATAAATAAGCATTACGTGTTACATCCTTCCTTTTCTATTCTTTTAAGTATTTTCTCGTTTTTCGCTAGACTTTTAGAGGTTAAATGTAATGTTTTAAGACATTGTTTTTAAGTTATGTGCTCTTGAGTTGCATAAAAGATTGTTAAGTAATTAATTTCTATTAGTTATGATCTTAACGGTTGTAGGGGTTAAAAGACTGTTGATTGCTTAAAAGAGTTGAAGCTGGATTCAACTTGAGACTTTCGCTAATAGTAATTATCTTATAATACTATTGTGTCACACCATCCCCTTAAAGATTCTTATTTATCTTATAATATTTTTTATCACAAAAAGTACTATCTTTCCGCATACGTGTTTATGCAAGATGAGGTTTCAAATCCTGTAATATGTATGCATATGTGGTTAATCGGAGTAGAATAAGAGGAATGGTAGTGGCACCCCTACCTTGTGGAGATGAACCCGAAAACCGAATACCAATTAAATATGGTTTATTTGGTTCGGTCTTTGGGTTGATTTTCTGCATCAAAAAACCCAAGAAACCCGACTTAAGAAATCCAAAACTCGATTAAAAAACCTGAATGATACACATGGTAGTGGTGATGAAAGTTGGCGTATGGGCTTTCACTCTTTATAAGCTTTCAAGTTGACTGAATGACTGCTATTTAACTTTCCTTTATGAACTATTGGGCTGGGCTCAAGGCCTTTGTCTATACATGGGCTTTCACTATCGGGCTTGGACTTCTGGTCTTGATTTCGATTTTTCATAATTCCATTTGTCTATTGTTTGTTAAGTACCCTTTTAAGGTATCAACAAAGTAAAATAAGTTTCGTTTGCATTTAAGCTGTAAGATTTTATTAACACATTGATGATATGCATGTGTGCTTACATGTAATATATAAGTTCTCTTTAGTGATTCATAGAGTATTTTACATGTATATTTCACTCGTTACCGTGTTCATTGCTGATAATTTTTTTTGCTAATTTGATGTGATTTACGATCAATGTGTGAAATCTTTTGTTGTCCATTGTTGATCGTACTTTGTGTGTGAATTAAGACCATTTTGTGTATACGTGAACTTAGTTTATAAGTCTTTTACTAGAAACAACTTATTTGTCAAACTTTTTGGTGACTTTGCTGATTTGCTTTGATTTACAATCAATTCTGTATATGTGACTATAGTTTGTGAATCTTTATTGTTTGAAATAAATTAACACTTTACACGGTTTTAACATGAGCTGTTTTCATCCCGATGAATAATCTTGCTATTGAATTTGAGGCGTTAAATAATACATGCATACCGTAACATATACACACACATGGTTATTCATTCTTAATATGTCGTGTAGATCGAGTGATATGTTGCTCTCTCTCTCGATATCTAATCAAAACATCTTGATAAGGGTTAGTATATTGTTGACTAAAATTCAAGTCTTTAGTCAATAGTTAATAAGAAAATCGACATTAAAAAATATTTTTAAGCAATTCTAGCAACCAACTGAGTGTATCGTTTTTTTTACATCAATTTTTTCTTACTCTTAAATTACACATAACCTTACACTTACAATAAGTTAAACTCATTACTTTTATGATAAACAATCACTGATGTCACTAAACTTCTTATCTTTGGTTCCATTGATGATCTTTTCAATGATGTTGTACCACTAACTTATACCATATTTTAATAAGATAAAACGATTAGGTTTGTATATTAAGTAATGTCATTAAGCATACTTATCAATAATAAGATTTTTAAATAATTATCAACTAAAACTCAGATTGTGAGATTGATTATCCTAAAAGAAGAGAGAAAGCAAAACCACAAGACATTAAAAATCCGGTGCATATATTTTGTGCACATTTTTTTGTGTGAAGAATTTGTGCTTTCACCATATACAAAAGAGAAACGGAATATGAACCTCACTAGAAATATCTTAATATTGTAAATTAATCAATTAATTAAGAAAGAATTTTTCAAAAAGATATAATAAATTTTTTAAGTTTTGTAAGGTGGGGAATCAAAGAAGAAATTTAGAGGGAAAATATAATAAGACTTCAAATTTAAATATTAAATGTTACATTTGTTTATTCTTTCTAAAGGTAATATAAGTCCAATTTTAAATCTAAAAGGTGATATAAGGGCTAATTGCCTAATTCCATTTAAGATTAAAAAAACTTATATTACCTTCTTTGTTTTCACATTAAGAAATTAAGAATTATAATATCTTTTTTCTCAAACTTGCAACATAATTAG
>BJCN01043533.1:0-14535 GCA_018326445.1 Flaveria brownii | reverse complement strand
CGGGCCCTTACAGGCCCTCCTGTCAGTCACTGGGTGTGTCTACTTGTATAGGAGATATTATCTCCATTACACTCCCACTTATAAACTACTCTCATTCTTTTTATCCCACTAATGTGGGACAACATGAAATTTTACATTCAATGTTTTAATCAACCATCATGCTTACAATTATATTCATAATGGAAAACCATAATTTCCATTCATTTTTTCCAACAACGCTCTTGTTGATTAATTCATCTTTTTGGAGATTATTACCAACAAAATCATAACCTTGTTAAATTACATAAAAACAAAGCTATGAGCATGTGGAAGACAAAAGAACATAAAAGGAAACAAAATGAATGAAAAATACATTAAACGGGGTCATTGTGTTTGATATTTGCATATATCCTTTTGCGACGAATATGGAAAAATGATGTGTGAAGGTCACTTTTAGCCTCCAATGACATAACTAATTTACTTTAAAACTCTCTTTTTATCTTTCATGGTGGAATTATCCATCAAATCTTCCCTCATTTCATCAAATAAAATATTAATGAAAAAGATTGGTGAGGGAAACATAAACTTAAATTCTAGTTATTAAAATATGAAAAGTAAACTTACCTATTCATCTTTTGAGTCATGAAGATTAGCTAGGGCAACATAGGATAGTGATTCATAATTACCCTATAATTTTACTTCATTGTGTGTAATTTTTTTATTATATTTGTTAAATTTTATAAAATTTTTTTTTCTAATTATGATGTGATTGTTGTTCATACGAGTGTTAGGACAATCTTATGAAGAACTAGTATAGGCCAGCTATGCGAGTACCTTTTTCGGAGCTCACATGGCAAAATAACAGTTGTTAACACCATATGGCCGGGACTTAATTTTCAACCTTAATATCGAATATCTTCAAGACAATCATAACATTCACAATTGATCGCACCAGTTCAAAACAACCAAAAACAAATACTGCTAACAACTATAATAATGAAAATACAACAAATCTATAGGTGGGTAGTAGTTATCTTTCTTATTGTGATGATATCATTAACCATATATATTCGATATTTGGATAGAGAACATATGCCTTTGATGGTAAAACATGCCACATGACTTTGTAACAAGATTGACATATGATATGACATGTGGCCAACTTCAAGGGTTGAGGTTTATCACCATTGCTCACACATTTTTAGAGCACCATAACACGTTCGGATATAATTTAAAGTTGCTCAAAATAGGTACTTGAAAATCCAAGACAACAATATCATGTTTAATGATCATTTAATGCTAATTAATTCAGTCAAACTATATATCCAAATAAATATTATGGACGAGTATTGATGATAGATACTAGTAAATGACAACTTAACACGTGTCACATTCAAAGCGACTTCTTAATTTAGCATCCACTACCAAAAAACAACTGAAGTTGCGACAACGTAGCGATCACTTCGTTACAATTTCGTTGGAAATGATCTTTAGGCCAACTTTTTGACAAATTAAACAGATTTGTTGGTAAAACCCTAGGGGGAAATATCAATCAACAATTAATTAATTATATTACAATAATAAGTATAATAATAATTAATTAATTTAAGCAGTAATATTAGTAATGAATTTTTAATTTCCACGAATTTCTGATAGTTTCTTTTATCAAACACCGACAAATTTCCAACAAAATTTATTTTATTTTATACCTTTTGTATCAATCAACAATTTTTGACAAGGATTTTATTTTTTCCGAGCATTTTCCCACAAGGTTAATATCTATTATTTGGATACATCTAATTATTTGTGACAATCATATAAAAAAATCTAAAAATGTTATTAAACCAACAAATTTTCTGCAAAACCACAAAACTTGTTTTAATTTTTTTAAGGACAATTCTTATGTATTAATATAATCAATAAACCTATATACTATAAGATAGGAAGTCACAACCACTTATTTGAGGAGTGCACTATTTACTACCAACAAGAGTTGTTAAAAAATATCAAAATTCAAAACCGAATTTGAAATATTAAAAAATTTTGAATATTTTTTAAAAAACTTCAGATATCTGAAAACTTTTTACATTTATATTATTTAAATTTTTTAAAATATTATTAAATAATACATATTTTTTTAGAATTTGGATATCCGTCCGGTTTCATAATTCAGATTTTGATTTGGATTTGAATTCATATAGTGAAATCTCCTATATGTTATTTTCGAATATCCGAAAATCTGGATATTTGGTTTTGAACACCCCTAACCAACATATCCCCTTGAGGACACAAAACTTGTTTTGGTATACAGCAACGTTTTAACAATTACAATTGATTAATAAATAAACTAAAAGTTTTAAATATATATTGTCGATAAATTTTCACAAGATTCAAGAGTTTAGCAATGGAATATGGACAAAAGAACTTATGTAGCATATATGTCAAAATTTAGTGAGAAATTTCAAAGGCAGATTTTGCTTTTTGGTTGTCGAAATTAAGGACTTTTAGCGGGATAGGAGTGCGTGGAGGCGTAGAATTAAAATTATGGATTTTTAGCGGGATCTGTGGATAGTAAGGGTAGACGTACACTTTTTGCAGGACCCCTGTTTTCCTCATTCTGCCCTTATACGTGATTCTTGCCGCTTATTTGATGTACGCACGTCCTAAGTATTTATGTGTTTGATATATGTGTGTTGTATGCCGTTTAGTATGATTGTTATTGATCTCGTTAGTGAGTCGGGGGTCTCTTCGGGAGCGGTCTCTCTATCTCCCAAGATAGAGGAAAGACTAGCCTCCATCTACCCCTTCCAGACCCTGCACTTAAGTGAGATTTACTGGGTATGTTTGTTTGTTTGTTTTGTTGTCGAAATTTATCGCTAGTTCATGGGAAAATCATTTCGTCCGTAGTTGTCAAGAACTACTAGAAAATACGATAATTTTGTAGTAGTGATCATTTTCATGCCTTATCTCCGCTCTTAATTCGTTAGTTTTTCGCATAGGAAGTGAAAAGGAAACAAAATCCCTCTATCCCGACATAGAATAACTTGGAATATCAAAATCAGGAAGGCATTTATGCAAAATGATGAAGTGTAATCTATTAGGCTTGTTGTGGATTGAGTGTAGATGTGAACAAGTTCCTTTAGGCACATTCTTGTATAAATCAGGCCCATCATTGTCATATGGACATGTTCACCACTTGTTTCAATTAGAATCTTAGAACACATTCTTCATGTTTTATCCATTGATTTTTCTTGGGTGAGAAGGGGTAAGTGCGGTTTGATTATAGGTTAAAACTGAACCTTTGACTTATATATTCTTTAGTTTTTAGTTAAGTTATAAAGGAATTAGTTTTTTCAGTTACAAAGGGAAGTTAATAATCCAAACATATTAGGTGATCTGAACATGAGTCAAACTCATTTCAACTGATAAAACAGTTTTTGGATCAACTGGTTACTTGTTAATGAATTTGGAAAGATGAAGAAGGGACAAGTGATATATACTAAAAAAATGTTACAACAAACTTATATAACGTATTGTATATTATTTATAAATATATAATTAATATGAAAGTTGAGGTTTAATAATAATCTTGCTAGTCATGGCCTGATTTTCAATAAAATTTAAGCACCATTCAAAAAAGTTCGGTTATATTATTTTTAATTTATATATATATATTACCATAATCCTATCACAAAATAAAAGCAAAATATCCCTTTGGTGAGACAAGATGCATCATTCTCCTACCCTTTTCACAAGCAAATGCTAGACAAAATGTCCCTTTAATCCATACTCCTAATGGAGGTGTTTCTGAAAAAATATTCATGTGCAGTTGTAATTATTAAATGTCCCTTTAATCCATACTCCTAATGGAAGCATTTTTAGAAAATATTCATGTAAAAATGTAATTATAGTGTTAATAATTTCATTCACTTTACAAATCTTCATAGTGCTACAGGATAGCATGAAAGTATTAGCATAAAGGATGTGGGTGTTTTGGTTTTATGAAACAACTAGCTTTAGTAAACCCGTATATTACACGTGTTGAATAAATAAAATATTAAATAGAATAAAAATTATTAATTATAAAACGATAGACTAAGATCTAATATGATTGAAATTATGTATGAGTAATAACTATAAGTAATAAAACAATAATATAAAATTTTTATTTTTTTTTATTTTTTTCAAAGATAAATAAAACATTTTATTTTAAAATAACATTTTAAAATTTTCATTTTTAAAAATTTCCTTACTATAACTCCTTATTTTAATTATTTTTATTTTATAAAAATTTACTTTAAAAAAACAACTTTTAAATATTACATAAAAATACTTTTATTTAAAAAAAAAACTTTTTATAAAAAACTATCTCTATAGAAATAGCATTAATAAAAAAGTATCTTTCTTAATCTATTAAAAAACTAATTATAATATAAAAATAAACAGATAATATTATTATTAATTAATGTGGTTATTTAATAAAAAAGAAAAGTAGGAAAAGTTTGATGATAATAAACGTCGTGATGACACGTGACACACTAATTTACTCTTTTATTAAAGTAGGAAGATTGTTCAATTCTAATATGATTTTGTAGTCATTTTTCATTTAAGAATATTTGACTTTAATTCTATTATAAATATTAAACTTGCCAAGAAGAAGACGACAACTAGTTATGACCAATGTTTTCAGAACCGGATCGGACGTTGAACCGGACGCTTTACTGGTTTGGTGGTCGGACCGGTTGGACCGGTCGAAAACCGGTCGGACTGGATTTAACTATATTTTAATTATATTTATATATGTAATTAAATATATGATTTATATATGTATTTTATAGTTATATATAAAATTTAAGTATATTTGGGTCTGTGTGAATGTATGTTTAACATTATGGTGAACACTTTGTCCCACATTGGTGTGGGGATAAAGTGATGTTTGGTTTATAATTAATTTTTTTATCACTCTAGTGTATCTTTATGACATATTTTGCCACAAGTATTACCCGCGCGCAGGGGGGTGCAAAAATGGGGAAAAATGTTGGATTTCCAGCGAACTCGTGTGTGCCCGCATGTGTCGCGGAACGAATGCAGCTTCAAAAACCCAGGCCCGTGCGAGCCCGTTTTTTTAATTCGGTTTTACTTTTTAATCTAGCACACTAATTTATAGTTCAACACTCCGTTTTTACTCAAAAAAGTAAAAAAAAAAATCAAAACCGGTCGGACCGGCCGGTCCGATCCGGCCGTGAAAACACTGCTTATGACGAAAGACGATGAAAGATTAGATGTGATTATAGGGTTAATTAAATTTGAATTTTTTTAAACTTATGTTTGAGCTTCATTTTGAAATTTCATGAAAACAGATTCAAAGTTAAGTTTTAGTCTAAAAAATTTAGATATAAGAAAGAATAGTACAAAATTTGACTTCAATTTTTTTTAATTCGCTCATTGTCACTATAAACTTATCTAGAAATTAAATTTTGTTTTTAAATTCCTTACTGACTTATGAATTAGAGGTTCTCAAATTAACTCGAAGAGAAATGCATTTTGTAAAAGTATTCATATTCTATTTCTTATAATCATTTATATAATTACATAAAAACTCACTATTTTTCCTCTTATTTTTTCAATTAAATAATACTTTTTATACTTATATCATTACTTTTTCTTTTTGTTCCACTCACAACCACTTTTAAAATATTAAAAATTTATAAGGGGTTGAACGACATTTTCTTAAATTTAAAGATGAACAGTAATTTTTTTCTCTCTACTACACTATTACAATCATTTCATAAAATATAAGTACCACACTCAGATAATTTTAAAGAACATGTTGTGAATGCAATAAAATTCATATTTTATCCCGCATCGATAATGTAACTAATCTATTTTTTTATTATTTTTAATTTCTATTTTTATTTGAACGGGAACCAAATAGTCTAATACTACATATATAAGGGATCGTTTGGTAGCTCTGAATCAGTCTTTTAATAGTTCAGATATCTGAATGGTTCAGCATTTAATGGTTAAAACTGTTTGTTTCGCGAGCAAATGTCTGAATGATTCAGACATTTGCCTCTGAATGGTTAAGCATTATATTAATGCTAAATGGTCAAAAGATTTAATACTGAATAGTTAAGAACTCTTATCTGAATTAGTCAAACATTTGCCTTTGAATAGTTAAAACAATATATTAGCTCTTAATGATTCAGACCTATTAATGGTTCAACACTTCAGCACTTAATAGTTTAGATCTCTTATTGGTTCAGTATTTAATCATTCAGAAATTATCAAACAGTCCCTAAATTTGATAGACTATTTCATCTATCATCAATGAGAGCGTGTTGGACGAGATGAGTGTGGGTAGTGTGGGTCGTGTGGCTAGTAAAATACAATTATGATCAAGCTACATTTAGCTTTAATCTCCGCATTATATAAAATTGTCTTAGTTATTTTATATTTGATATGAAAAAAACATATATTTAGAAAATATGCATTTTTATTTTGATATTTTAGACTACTACTATTTTTCTATATAGTCGATACAAATATTATTAAAATCAAAACGTAGATACTTAACTAGCAAGTGGCTAGCTAAACAAAACCAAATAACAAAGCAACATTAAATAATACAAATATATCTCCTTGGCCTTAAAAAGGTGAATACAATTCATTCTTCCACTCTAAATTTTGTAGGCTCTCCTTATTTCTTACCTATAGAAAGCTATCACCTTTATTTGTTCTGTTGTCTAGTCTTTTTTAAATTTTAAGTTTTGAAATTGAAATGATCTTATTATTAGAAAAGTCTTAATTATATTATATTTAAAACAGAAAAACATATGTTTACTATTATATAACACAAAACTTTAGGACAAATAAATAATCTTTTTTTATTTTAAGACACCGTATAAAAAGTCATAGTATATTTTTATTTCTCTTTTTAGATTTTTTTTCATATTTTCCATTTCTTTGATAAGAGTTTTTATTTTTAGCATATCTGTTTTAATTGATAATTAGGTGTAATATGATAGAAAAAGTAGAGGAAGACCAAAGTTGATTTGGGATGAGGTAATTAGGCGGGATATGGTAGAGTTGCACTTCTCCGAGCACATGATCTAGGATATGAGTGCGTAGAAACGTAAAATTAAAATTAAGGACTTCTAGTGGGATATATTGATAGAAGAAGTAAACAAGTTGACACTTGTCGTCACACGTGGTGACATATATATAATATCTGCCGTTCCAAAAAACATATATATGATAAACATCTTATAAACATATGGGATGATCGATTCTTTGATACGAGGTGACGATTGTCGTCACACGTTATGTAACCTATCTTTGTCTTATAATAGTGAATTTGTAACATATAATATAATACTATACATCATGTTATCCAGTATAAGTCTAGTATCTATGTGAATTAAAATTTATATTACTATAGCATCTTATATACATGCTTTTGTAAATCTTTTACCATTCGATAAACGGGAAAAGACCATACGATACGAACTTCAAAGTTTGAAAGTAAAACAGGAATCCATGCATTCTCGAAAAAGTAAAAAACGAAACTAAAAAAACAAAAGTTAAAAGTAACTTTTGTAAAATTTGAAATCTGGATAAAACCATGAATCGCTCATACTAAAACACCTGTACATTGTACATGAAGATGTAGAAATCCAATTAGACCATAAAATGAGCAAATCATAATTCTCTTATCTCGTTTCTTCGAAAAATTTTACGACAAATCACAAACTCATCTATGTTATATACACCACTTGCACCGTAAAGAACGAGTAAACTGCAGTTTAGTTGATATAAACGATCGTTTACGGTGTGTAAATAGTGTAGAATACCTGATCAATCAGTGGTGTATGAAGGCACGTACACGAGTTTGTTCAAACGTGAGCAACAATTGCGAGTTTTTCCTCGTGATGAAACCTGATTTGTCTAGCAATGAAGCGTTCAATCCTCTTCTGAAACTCCTCATTACTCAGATCATCGACGACATTCTCCTCCGCCGGAGTATCAACCTCTCGCCGGAGCAACTCCGTCTCCGATCGCCTGAGCTTGCCGGAAAGTTGTTCAGTCTCCGGAAAACACGCTTTCTTCATCAGGTTCTCCGACTGGCTTCTCCGGTACACTTTCCGATCCAGATCTGAAACCGAATCACTCGAAGGCTTCTTCGTAGAACGATTAACTTCAATTCTGTTTTCCTTACAGCAATAATCACCAATCGGTTTAGCATTTACCTCGGATACGATTCGTTTATCGTGATACACGATTTCCTCCGGTTCTATCACCGGAGGAGCATCTTCACCTACATTATTCGCAATCGCATCGTACAAATCACCTCCGGAATCATCTACATCGTTCTGATTCTCGGTAATTTGGCCGGATTTGAGTACTAGAGTTAGAACAATCACGTTACCTATCATGAATATGAACAGAGGACTGACGATGACGGAGATAAGCTGCCGGAAGTAGTCTCCGAACGTCCTGATGACGAACGGAATACGAGTTGAGATCCACGAGAAGATAACCACCGCTAAAAACAGCTCAACGAGACGAAACAGCTTCGCGATTTTTCTAAACTGACTGTATTGTAGCATCGCATTCGCTTTCTCCACCTTCACGTTATGAATGTCGAAAATATCCATCTCCTTCTGGTTTTCAGCTCCGATGTGAACAGTTTCAAAGCTCCGGTCGACAGATTCAATCACCGTCAACGGAGTTTCAATTAGTTACCTGCGACGGAGTTATTGAGCTCCAGTTGACGGAGAGTTTTAACTTTTAAGTGCTCCGGTTGACGGAGTTAGTTGTCGGCGACGGTGATTTAGAGCTCCGGTGTTTAAGATCTCCGGTTGACGGAGTTAGTTACAGACGACGGAGTTTTTGAGCTTCGGTTGACGGAGTTAGTTACCGGTGACGGAGTTGGAAGCTGTTGACGGGAAAGTGAACGGTTTGATGTGTGTGATTTTAAAATGGTGGAAATGTTAGCGGGTTTTTATAGACGTGAAGCACGGGTAGATGGGACCCACAAAGTGCTTTAAAAGGGTGGGAAATAATGTAACGAGAGGAAGAAGAATATATTCAAATGTATTTTATTTACGGGGAGTGTTTCTTTTGTTTGATGATTTGTGGTGCATGGAGATATGAGGAAATGTAGTTTAACCAAATAAAAGAATATTATTCTCCAAGGAGTTTTATTGAACTACGATATCTAAAAACATTCTTTATACGTAGTTTTAAAGAAGCGAGTACCCTTGGAAATACCTACGTCGTATTGAACAGGTACCGACCGAATTAAAAAATACCACTAACATTACTTGATTTTGCATAAAATCGGGATTAGACGATCAGTACTAGGTGGTACCAGTACCGGTCATACCGAAAAGTATCGATTCAATACCGAGTACCGAAAATGTGTGTGTATGTGTGTGATTTTTTTAACCTATCTCTAATTTTGAAATTGTATATAAGGTTTAGATAAGAACTTAGTTTTTAGCCAAAAAGAAGTAAAAAAAAGAAAATCATAAGGGTATTAAATCGGTAAAGTACTGATATCGAAACCGAATCGATAGATTCGGTACAGTACTCATATCGATACCGAATCGATAGATTCGGTACAGTTTTCGATACCGAATCCATCTTCGGTACAGTATTTGATACCCACTGTTTCATAAATTTCACATTGATATTTCAGTACCGGTATGGTACTGATCTCATCTCTATCTTTTTTGTCATTTCAAGAATTAAAAGTATATTGAAATTAGAATATGGTTTTTAAATAAAAAGTAACCCCTTTAAAGAATTTTTTTGGATATCGTAAATAAGAAAACCCTCTAAACCAACCTTAATATTTTTAAAATAGCTCAAATCAATCCTTTGAGTTAACGATTATGGGTACAATTGTAATCTAGTGTAGCCCCAACTTACTCGAGTTTGTTATATAAAAGTTAGAAAAGTTGAGATCAAACCTATATTAATACAATCTCTAGCATGAAACTCACGTATTGGATTTTACCAGGCTCGTGAGCGTTAACAAATACATATTTGTAGTGTTTTTTAATAAATTAGATGTAGATTTAAACAGTAATTATCATACACACAAAATGTTACATAAATCCCAGTAATATATACTATGTTACATGTAAACTTTAGCAATAAATATATTATATATGTGTGTAATTATATATGTTTATTTATAAATAAACAAGTTATTAATGAAATCAATAGAGTACAATTTCTTTCTGAAAATAATATTTCTTCTATTAATAAATTCACACTATACTTGAATATGATACGAGGAAACGTATTTTAACCAAATAAATAAATAATAATTCTTGAAAGAGATTTATTTAACTACGCTATTCAAAATCATTTTTTATACGTAGCTTTTAAAAAACCTTTTTTGTCAATTCAAGAATAAGTATATCAATAATAACACACAGATTTTTAAATAAAAAATAACCCCAAAAAACAATCACTTTCTTTTGTGCAACTGCAAACACGCCTTGCATTACAGATAATATACATATTTATTTAAGATTACAAATAAAAACAACTGAAACCATCAACTAAAAGAAGATATATGGTATATGGAATGTATAAGTAATAGATAGATACGCAAATTCAACCAAAAATCAATATTTGCGAAGTGTTTTTTTTTTCTCTGCTTCATTATAACAAAACTAAAGTAGTAAGTGTGAAGCAAAATAATTTTATTTTAAATTGAGGGGTGTGTGTTTCTTAAATCAATAAAACACTAAGTCAATAATTTTTATGGGAAAAATAAAGTATGAAAATAATTATAGAGTTAATCACACATATGCTTCACGTGGTTTGGATAAGATAATAGATTTGGATATTAAGATTTAATAGTAACAAGTTTATAATGTGTGATTTCTATTAATTTATAACTAGTTTGGGTATTAAATCTAACATTAAGAGGATTATTTGTCTATTTTTGTAATCTAATCAAATACTATATGAAAATGCTATTTATATCAAACTACTAATGGTAGGGACTACTTTTGTAATTGTCTTTAAACATAACCACCACACCACATGGACATATCCATACCACCACCTCATCATTCTTGAAAAAACCTTCTCCGACCACCTATTCAAGGGCGGAGGATAGTTGGGGCCCGGGGGGGGGGGACCGCCCCTCTCTTTTTTTCGTCGATGATGTTAAATTTTAGTCCGGTAATGTAAGTTTTTATATAATTAAATATCAAGTTCGTCCCTCCTGAAAAAAATTAATTTCGGCCCCGCCCCTCGTACGAGAGTGTTCAATCTCCGCCACTGCACCTATTCACAATCACCACCACTCCTTTAGTTTAAAAATTACACACACATATATAGTGGAAGTTTAAATACAAAGTTTACGATGCAAAAAGCATTAATATTTGCATAAAATTATCATGTATAGGTGGGGAATATCACACAAGGATTCCTGTTACGTGATAATTCCAGTCATGTGTGATGATTTCATACTATGTTATTCCTTCTTGCGTCATAAATTCATTACATTTTATACACAAATAGTTTTGGTTAAGTAACTTTTTCGTATATATAGTCAAGTAAAATGATATAACTTTACTCGTAAGAGTATCACCAATAAGTCTTCTTCACAAACGAGGCCATGTCGACATGCTCGCCTTCTACCCTGCAAGAACGTTTCTCTCATCGCCCTCTCACGAACCTCTCCTTCTGTGTTGTGGCCAAGCGTGATCACAAAAGTTTTGAATTATCTTCTCTCGTCATGTCCTCGATCTCTTTCGCACCTTCTTATTTATGACTCATGAACTCAGGATATCTATGTTGCGAATGCTCTAATATATAATACCCTATACAAATCATATATTTAAAAAGTATTGCTTAATGTACCCCCATTCACCTATGTGGTAAATCAGTGTGCCCCCTTTATTAAACTTGAACATATAAAAGTTCATATATTGACATATAAGTTGTATATAACTATAGAAGCATTTACAAAGTGAAATGACTATATACATGTTCAGAAACAGCATATTCATGTCTACACGAGTCTTTATACACGCTTCTACGCTCTTTTTTAAAAAAAATACACAAATAAATCAATATAATAGAGCGTAAATCTATATGAGACCATTTGTAGTGGATATACGTGATGATAATGAAAAATTGTTGTAATGCATGTTCAATTTAAGAAGTGGTTTGATAATGATAAATGTGTGGTAAGATTTAATGATAATGATAATCTACAATTGAAAAGAACATTAAGGGATGTAGAATTATGGCAGTTGAAAAGATAAAAAGAAAAAATTATATATTCTCTTGTCATATTGCTTGTGATCACCTTTTCCCCATCATGCCCATGAAGACAACGTTCTAGACTGATTACCCTATTTTTTTTAACTGCAATTTTATCGGGAAAAAGAACCACTAGCAAAAGTGCAAAAACCTAGGGTCATACAAGCAAACAAAACATACAACCTTAACGGCTTAACTCATGAAAAATCAAAACGAGAAAATTTTAACTCTAACATGTATCCATCAAAAAGAGTTCGTATTTATCTTGTCCATCACACTGGTTACGGACACCCATTCCTGATGAAAATTCCATGGTGATGAGGGTGTCCATGCCACACACACCACATCATACCATATCACACCACATCACACCACATCACACCACATCACACCACATCACACCACATCACATCACATCACACCACATCACATCATATCACACCACACACCTATCAATTATATAATGTCATATCACGCTATACCACACCACATCAATTTAGTGGGCACTCACACTCACTACGGACGCCTATTTACAACATATTTTTGACTGTTAAACGATCACAATGATGAGGCGTGGATGTGGTGAGGGCATGTTGACTACAAGCCGAGTGGTGTGAAATTTTTACAACATGGAAACTGGCGGCGAGGACCAGCGTCATGGCGGCGGTGTTACAGCGCGACGCTGGTCCTCACTGCGTGTCTCCAGCCTGGACGCCCCCACCCCTTATCTAGGGGTATTCAAATTCGGATATCCAAAAATTTCGGATAGTGGATTTCACTATACGAGTCCGAAATTTCGGATATTCAAAATTCTCATATCCGAAATTTCATATTCGGATTCGGATATCCGAATTGAAAAAAATTGTATTATTTAATAAATTTTATAAAAATATGATAATTTTGATTGAAATTTTTTCGGATATCCGAAGTTTTTATTAAAATATCCAAAATATCTTGAAATATCCGAAATATTAAATAATATTTTTTAATTTTTTTTATTTTTATAAATTGTTTTTGGATATTTTGGATATCCGAAATATCCGACAATTTTCAAAATCAATATCCGAATCCGATAAATTTTCATAAATTTTATAAAAATATGATAGTAAATTTTTGACGGTAACGCTATTTCGAAAATACATGATCAAGACACACATTTCCGACTTAGATATGATCTCGTCGAACATTTTTCAAGTTTAAATATAGCATACTTCACTTCGGACGAATAATAGGTTAATTTTAATATTTTGTGTAATATTTTATTTTTAATTATGTAATCTTTTATTTTTAATTATGTAATTTTTAATTTTAGTAAAAGTTAATTTTCTTTTTGAATTATTTAACTGTGAAAATAAAAGTTTTAAAATAGTACATGGTTACATTTCCAGTTTTTTTAGTATTATCAGGGTAGTTCAGAGTATTTATAATGTGATAGTGTGTGATTTGATGAATTTTAGAGCAGTACGGAGTACCCTAAGGTTGTGCTGCCTCCTCCTAACCCTTGTCCCCAGTATGATTAAAAAGGTACTAGCAGGAATACCCGCGCGCTGCTGCGGGTGCGGCACCCTTCATGTTAGGCAGCTTGTGTAACATCCTTACTGTAACATCTCATATTTTTCGTTAATTAAAAGTTAACGTTGGTTATTCTTGTAAGGACCTTTGTTGTCCATTATGAAACTTATGGGTTATTTATACTTATCTGTTAGTTGTCACTAATCTTTAATATATAAAAGTTAATGATCAAGCTATTAAATTGCAATAATTGTAACAAAAAGATAATAAATATAATAATAACACCAATAGTAATAATAATAGTAATAATAATAAATTATAATAATAATAACAATAATAATAACTAAAATAATACTTAATAATAATAATAACATCAATGACAATATTCTTAATAAGTGTTAACCTTGTAAATAAATAAAAATAATATAAGATTTATTATGTTAAACTTGTAATTAATTAGTTTATACACGAAATAATAACAACTCAAAACCTTAGGGACCAAACTGTAATTTAATTAAAACTAAAACCTAAGGTTTTGGAACTAATGAAATTAAAACAAAACTATAGGGACCATTGTGTAATTTCACTAAAAAGCCCAAACCAACCCCCCATTATCCCGTAATTTCGACTGCAGCTCCGGCCATGCTCCGACCGAGCAGCGACAGCCTTAAAATCACCAAAAAACCGCGAAGTGTAGATACCAAACCGTTCTAAAGCATGATTCGAGCTTAAATGCATCAATTAATC
>BJCN01043529.1:0-10696 GCA_018326445.1 Flaveria brownii | reverse complement strand
CCAAATCTTCCTGGATCAGATGTACAGATGTGAGTCTTCCTCCCAAATAAGCTTCAAAACTAGCAACAAAGGCATTGTAGGTTGCTCTTTGTTCTTCAGATCTTGGATCATCTGGAGTATTTATAGGAGTCGCAGAGAATCCTGATGATTGGCCTGTTGACGTTGATGGGGATGATGTTGATGGTCTTTTGATTGATGGAGCTGCAATGAATCCTGTAGCCTTTATTTGATCCCTAGATAAAAGAAAATCATCCTCCTCAGTAATAAATGCATTTTCCACAGAGTGAGTGTCCGAAGGAAACCTATATGCTTCAATTACTCTGGGTCCTCCTAGGTTTCTGCTTCTTTCATCTAGCTCTAATGCTTCTATCTTGGCTATCATTATATCCAGGGTAGTACTCTCCAGATCAAGAATATTTTTCAGCATAGTTACATTTTTTTCCAGTTTTCTGGGAGACTATGCAGCATCTTCTTGTTTAACTCTTTTGCTTGGTAAGCAACTCCCATGATCTCTAAATCATTCACCAGCTGTATAAATTTGTGCAATTGTTTAGAGATGGACTCCCTTTTGGAGTGATGAAATATTTCATACTGATTCACAAGTTTATCTTTGTTGATTTCAGCAACTTCACTGCTTCCCTCACACATGATTGCAGTGCATCCCATATAGCTTTTGCAGTACCATACTTTCCTAGTTTTTTCAGCACATCCATCTTGAGTGCTTGAGTGAGTATGGAGTAAGATTTTAGATCAATCTTGATGTTCTTGTAATCGTCATTATCAAGAGTAAGATCCTCAATGGGAATTCTTGATGTCTTATAAAGAGCAGCTTGATCAGTAGATAGTGTAATGTGTGGGCCTTTGCATATTGAGATCCAATAGTCAGGATCAACACTTTTAATGTAGTTTATGAATCTGATTTTCCATTGTTTAAATTCAGATTTATGCTTGAGCATGAGGGTTTTGGGGTATGCCCAAGTTCTGAAAAACTATGTGAATCCATTTTAACAGTTAGTTTTAACTTGATTAGATATGGATTAAATGAGTTTTAAGTTCAATTATTCCAACTGGTCCAACTAGTCCAAACAGTGTCCTGTAAGTTTGGATATGCTAAGAATAAGAAGATGTTAGCAAGAACTTCCTTTGTCAACTTTTGTTTCTTTGATTTTATGGATAAGCAACCTGTAAACTGTTTTGTTTTTGAAGAAACCTTCGGATGAACAATAACAGTTAAGAATTTCAGCAAGTATTCATATGGTATGCTGATTAGAGTGTTCGAAAACTCTTATCAGCAGCTCAGTCACCAGATCAACCGAGTTCACCCAAAATCCGAGCAGATCTGAAGAAGAACTAAGAGCCAAAGCTCTAATACCAACTGACTGGGTTTAAGAATGAGATTCTCTGTTGATATTAATCAACAAGGACCAAATATGATGATTGAGTCAATGATTGTAGTGCGGAATCAAACAATCAATGAACATTGAATACATGAAATACTCATAAATGCACTTTTGTATTGATTAGATGAACTGTTACAATAAATGCTAGGGTTTGAGCAATCTACTGTAACAAGACACCTAACATAGGATGAAAGAAAGTATCTTCTGATTGTCTATTCTGAAATTACAAAAGTTACCACACATACGAGGTTCTCTGTTCTATTTATAGGCTGACTTAAAGCCTGTACAAAAAGACTAAACTACCCTTACAACTATAATAGAATAGTCTAAGTACAAAGTCTTCATGCGTATTTGTAGTTGGTCATCCGCATTGACTAATGCGGATGTGTTGACTTCATCAGCATGTGTCCTTTCTTCAACAACATTTGTGCTTTCTTCAACAACATGTGTTTGGTCATCAGCATTGACAAATGCGGATGAACAAACACTTAGCGCATTTGTTGCTGAGCATCCGCATTAGTTAATGCGGATGAACAAAAGTCTTGTCAGCATTTGTTCAGTTGTCCGCATTTGTTAATGCGGATGAACAAATACTTGTCAGCATGTGTTCTTGGTCATCCGCATAAACAAATGCGGATAGTCGACACCTGTCTTCTTATTGTTGATGCAGATTCTTCTTCATCCGCATTAGTTCTTGGACTTGGGGAGATTTCCAGTAGAACAACCAGCCACCACTTGAATTGGCATGTATGATCCTTTCAGGGTCCAACAGAAGACCATCGTCGGAACCAAGTGGGTTCTTAGGAATAATAAAGATGATTAGGGACTTTTCATCAAGAACAAAGCAAGACGGGTTGTTCAAGGGTACACACAAGAAGAAGGAATTGATTATACTATTTTCTTTGCTCCTGTAGCAAAACCTGAAACTGTTAGGATATTCCTAACGTTTGTTGCATCCAAGGATTTCAAGGTCTACCAACTTGATGTCAAGTGTGCATTTTTATATGGGATGGTTTATGAAGAGGTGTATGTCAAACAACCACTTGGCTTTGTAGACCCAGATCATCCTGATTATGTCTGCAAGCTTGATAAAGCTATTTATGGGTTGTACCAAGCTCCAAGAAAGTAGTATGAGACACTATCTTAGTATCTCTGTGAACATGGCTACAAGAGGGGTACTATAGATGGAACTCTCTTCATGAAAAGAACAGGGAATGACTTGATGCTGGTTCAAGTATATGTATATGACATTATCTTTCGGTCAACTAATCCAATGCTCCGCAAAGAATTTGAGAAGCAGATGAAGAATAGATTTGAAATGAATGCCATGGGGGAACCCAATTTATTTCTAGGAATTCAAATGAATCAAGTTCACAATGGCATCTTCATAAGTCAGTCAAAGTATGTACAAGACATGCTTACAAGATCCACATGACTGAATGTAAGGTTGCAAAGACACCCATAGCCAAAAACCGCTCCCTTGGACCTGATCTAGAGGGAGTATGTACATGAACATCTTTAAAGGGCTATGATTTGGTCTCTCATGTATCTTACAGCCAACAAGCCTGAAATAATGTTTGCTGCATGCATATGTGCATGATATCAATCCAACCCCAAGATGTCACACCTGGTTGCTGTCAAAATATTTCTTAGATATCTCAAGGTGCCCCTATGCTAGGCCTTTGGTATCCGAAGAATTCTGACTTTAATCTATATGCCTATATAGATAGTAACTATGGTGGCCGCAACATGACTGCAACGTCCGCATCTGGGGGATGTCAATTCCTTGGTGGAAGGACAGTCTCATGGCATTGCAAGAAAAAATCTTCTGTCCAAGTGCTTTAGATTCAGAATCAGATGCTAAGCTATGGATATAACTTCAAAGAGACTCCCATTCAGATAGATAATAACAGTGCTATCTCTATCACAGAGAATCCTGTGTAGCACTCAAGGACAAGACACATCAATATTCGGTATCATCTAATTAGAGATAATTATGAAAAAGGATTGATAAAACTAGTCAAGGTTAACACAAATGAACAATATGTTGATCTTCACAAAGGCTTCTCATGAATAGAGATTTAAATATCTTGTTTCAGCTATTGGTTTGATTAACCTTGAATAGATTTTCTTAAAACTTAATCAATATTATTTCTAAAAGAAACTGTGTGTCCTAAGTTGTCTAGACAATCATCTACATAAGCCTAGTTTATCTTGAGAGAAAATCTTTTTCAAATGATATTCCTTAGAATTTTAAAAATCTTAAATATATTTTCTTTCAAAAGACATTACCATTTCCTTCAGAAGAATTTTAAGTCTTCAAATAAGATAAGTACTTATAAGAAATTTACCTTCGGAAGAAATACTGACATTTCTTCCGAAACCAAAATATACTTCTAAGTACTTAAATGCATTTGAAGAACAAATTTCTTCCAAAAGCAATTATGTCTCGAAAGATTTGTTCTCCTCACGAATAAAACCTCCAAGCTCTAATATCTTCCGAAACTAAATATTCCTCGAAAGAGAAAATACTTCAAGTAATTTTTTCCTTCGAAGAAAAATTTCACAAAGCTACGGAATATCTTCCGAAGTCAAAATTTGGCTTCAGAAGTTTTTAACAAAACTTTCAAAGATAAATTACCTTCGGAAGATTTTTGACTTCCAAGAAAACTACCTTTTTGGGCATTTTCTCAGAGGTAGGACTGATATTTGGATTTCAAAGTTTATTCTTTTACATTAACTTTGTCTCAAATCCATTTCATACAAATATACCTAACGGTTCCCCACTCTTTCATTATCTTCTTCATCTGCAAATTCTCTAAACCTAAGTTCCCACTCACCGCCTTTGCTCTTATCCTTCTTCACCTCAAAGCTACCTCAAATGGCTAACCTTGACAGCAGAAACCGAGCTGATTTTTCTATGCATCTTCATAGGCAACACAATCAGGTTGCTCTATTGAACTCTGAGAAAGATCCAAGTTTCTCAGAGGCTTTCAGCTTTCTTTCTTTACCTAACTACTTAACCTCCCTCACCATTGATCATCCACTATATGAGGATCAACCTTTGGACTTTTAGAGGACCTTCTAAGAGGTCACAATGGATGGGGAGAAGGCACTGTCTGTCACAGTGCAGAGGTGGATAATCTTCATCACTCCACCTTACCTAAACTCTCATCTACAGCTGGCTGATGCAGAAGTTGAATTGTCTTTCCTAAAATATGTTGTAAACCACTCCTTTGAGCAGATGGGCCATGAAGGTGACTTTTCAGTCAGAGCCTTCAAGGAAGGGAAGTTTTCCTATCAGTGGAAGTACCTCCTCTATTTCATTATCCAAGCTTGTTAAACAAACATGGTGGATATGACCAAATTCCAAAAGACCTCTCTTTCATAGTTCATGGAATGGTTCATGTGGTCAAGTTCAGGTATTCATAATATGTGTATAATAATTTACTTGCAAGCTTGGACTCCTTAGAATATTATATGTTTTCTAGATATGTCCAGCATATTCTCTACTGTAAACTGGGATCACAGTTAAAAGGAAAAAGTAATATTCTAAACTTTGGACAGATGAAGCCTGACATCTTCAAGACTATGAGAAAGCATACTGTGGGATTCTCGGGGGTAGAAATAGCCCTGGTCCTAAAAATTTTAGATCTTATTGCTCAATGTGACAACCTAGCAGCACCAGCTAGTGTTGAACCCACACATTCTATTTCAAGAAAACTCATACAACCATAAATAATCATCACCTATCAGTGAAAATCCAAACGAACCCCTGCTCAAGTTATTCAACTTGCGTAGGCCCCCATATCACCACCCATACAGAAGGAAGTAGAAATTGGAGCTCCCACTTCCCCTGAGGAGCAAACCACTCCCATCTCTCCAATAATCAGTCATAAGGTTCCTCATGCTCAAACTGAAGATCTGATAACCCAAGAAGCCTTAAGCCTTCACTCAGAGTCTCAACACTCTAGTGAATAACCTTTAGGGGAAAGTTACCACCTGCAGCCTCTTGATCTAAACCAACCAATAGCCAGCCTACAATTCTATGATGATGAAGATATGAGACTCAGTGAGTATCATGAATATCTTTTCACTTTCCCTACTCAAAGAGAGATGAGTACTCTAGTGACCCAATATCTAGCCCACATCATCCACCCCACACATGAGGAGGATCATCCTGAACCTTTTCAGGGGATCCATATAAAAGAGGCTCTCACTTCTGCAAGTGATTACATCATTAAGACGTCAACCATGGCAACCCAGCCCATTAACACTTCCACTGAAGATGTACGTGAGCAGGCGAAATCTAGCAGCCAAGAACAATATGCTGGTGATGATGAAGAAGGCTTAGGTCCAATTCTCACATCCCTTAGTGATTCTTCAACTAAAGATGTGGTGAACCTCAGACTAAAGGTGTAAAAACTGACCAAAAATGCACTTATTTAGTCTCTAAGGTCATCACTTGGAATCTCAAGTGACTACCTTAAAAAGAAGAGTCAATGATCAGTAACTTGAGATCTCTTATCTCAAGGAACAAATAGCTATGAGACCCTTCAGGAGGACTTAACCAGAAACACAAGAACCTGAGGATGTGATAGATTTAACCTCTAGCTTACCTATGCAAGTGGGCGATGCTACCAAAAAGGGGGAGGAAGTTATCATAATCGTAGAACCTGGGAGTCCTTCTCAGAGGAAGTTATAACAATCACATAACTTGGTAGTTCTTCTCAGAGTATGGACATTAAGGATTGACCACCGTCATTTGCAATTGTCCACACTCAGCAATCCCCTCAAGTTCATACTAGTGTAGACTCTCTTATACAAAGTCTATTTAAGGAGGGTATGCCAAGGGTAACGTCAACCCTATCCTTTGGAACTGTAAATGAAATTAATGGGTGGAGGTATGATGCTGATAGAAGGGCCCTAATACTGCGTAGATTTCAAGGACAACAATAGGTCTTCAACATTCAAACCTTGAACTTCTATGACAGTCTTTCCCTAGTCAATATGCCACTCGCCAACCCAACTTAACATAGGTAGGCTGATATATTGGCTGAGAGAATTCAAGACAGGATTATTGAAGAACTTATACAAAGAAGACAAATGCAAACAGTCAATGTCATTGGTCAAGTGGATGCTGAGGTGGAATCTAAGATTTGGTTCGAAGGGTAAACCTTGAATGAAGGCCCCGTGACTGAACTTGTGAGCATTGTAAAAGAAACCACCACTTCAACTTCATGTACCCTTAGTCAGGCACTAGTTGGTGAAGGTGCTTCACAACCTATCTCTAGCAAGAGCTTGATTGCTAAATCAGACAATAAAGTCTAAAGCTCTCTCCACCCTGAGTCATCAAGGCCCGTGAGTGACAAAGGGAAGATGAAAATGACTCCTAAGGAGATTGAGGAGGAATAAAGAGGGAGGAAGAAAAAGTTAAGGGACGAGAGTTCAACTGGCTCCTCAGCCTTCTTGGAAGCTACAAAACACTAACATGATAAGTTGAGGGTTGCCAGATTAAACTATTTGGTACACAAGAACGACAACATCGATGAACTCATCTCTCTTCCCTTAGAAGAGCTAAATGAACTGGCAGACTTAGAGCTGACAAAGGAGAGGAAGGAGGCAGAGGATATAAAGTTGCTCTTTAAAATTAAAGAAGAAAGAAGGTAGAAAAGACTTTACAAACATGATCCTACCCTCTCCCCAGTTCATTAAAGTCCTGAGAAAGAGGCTGTGGCAACTGAACAACCTCAGGTAGATAAGAAGGCTGACAGACAAAACATGATCAACGACTTGAGTGCCAAAGGCCTCTATCAGGCATCTGCACTTCTTCCCTTCTCAAATGAATATGTTAAATTTCAATATTTAGCTAGAACAATAGTCCATGAATGAACAAAATGCTGCTAAGGGAAAGATAAGGGAAGAAGCTGCAATGTCAAGAGCCATCATCCAAAAGAGTCAAAAGAAGTTTGCTAACGGGCAGAGGATGAAGAGCTGGTTAAAGCTGTATGGATTCTCTAAAAGGAAGCTTCGTCCAATATCTTTATCCACTATGGATGAGCACATTAGAGTGATTAAGCAAAAGATTAAAAAGGGAGACCTTGTGGACTTGCATTATCCACTAAGCCAAGGTCCTCCTGAGGTTGAGGTTAAGGTTGAACCAACATAGACAACACAACCTGGACCTTTAGCTGCATCTCAGTAAACCTTATCTTCTAATCCACATTAGGGTTCTACTTTCTCTCCTTCTAAACATGCGAGGGAAGATGACCCAACTGAGAGAGGCACCATAGAACAACCTGGTACTCAAGATCAGCCCTCTCAGTTAAACACTCCAAAAAGGAAGAAAAGGATGGACATGAAGATATTATATAAGAAGTCAAAGGCATATAATTCCAAACCTCAGGATGAGTCAGAGCATCCTAAGTAAGTGCAACAATAGGCTGCTCAACCAACTCCTACTCAAGCACAACCTCTTGCATCTGGATGACCCATTCTGTCTTGTACCTTTACTGTAATCCAGAAAAATGTATGTCATAAGAGATCAAGGTGGTCAAGATGTCTACTTCTGGCAAGACATGCTTATCGTCCTCTGCATGATCTCCATGACACGAGAAGGTAATATGAGAGTCTAAAGGATCCTGACCAAATGATAAAGAAGGGAATGGTCTTGATCCTAATGAGGACTATCAACTGCTGAACAATCTTCTCTGTTTTGGTAGCATCGGCCTAGGGGGAGTTTGAAAGGTTATATAAGAAGGATGACGCAACCAATGCAACCCAAGGCTTCCTGCATGCATGCACTTATTACAAGGTAGAAGTTGCTTTGGAGGTTTTACACTCTGCATAGAAAATATTCTTAGTGTAAAATCATTCAAAGTCAAAGACCAAATCTTCTGAATCCAAAAGAAGAATTCTTCTGAAGCTTCAAGGACAAAGTCATCCTAAGCCAAATGAAGTGAAGACTGATTTCTTCTGAAAGATAGAGGAAAATATGCTTTTCTCGGATGTACTTTTGCATAAAGCTAACCTGTTTTCCGCTGCAACTCTGAAGACTCACTAATTTGCTTGAGTTGGTGAAAAGGTTCATGCTTTTGCCACTGTACGTTGAGGTCTTGAGTTTGTAACTTTCTACTTTATGTACTTTTATCCGTTTTGTAATATATTAGGATGCGAGCTATGGCATGTCATAGTCACTGGTCAAAAAACAATTTGCCTTTTGACTCTACATTAATTTTGTTGTATTTTATTATTCCAACTAAGTTTCCAAGTATAGCCGATTGTAGAGTGTAGTATAAAGTATCTCATGCTCTTGTATTTTATTTATGCATTGAAAACATTAAAACAACTTGAGATTAATATACAACATTCTTGAAAACCATATATATTTTTATTGAGTTCTGTCTCGCTGTTTACTTGTGTTGTTTGTATCTTGTTCTTAAATCCGGTTCCCTATTTGAACTGTCAAGTGTTCTAACACTCTTCTCATTGTGAGACTGGTGGTATTGACCTCCCTTAATTGATCCTGCATGGTTCTTTCATCGAGTTTATTAGATCTTTCATTAGTTAATTTTGTTAAGAAATACTAATTTTTCCTTTTGTTTTGTGTTTTTACAAGTGTTCTCTGGCATATTGTTGCTTTTGGATTGCGTTAGCTAATGTATTGTTTGATGCAAGGTGCTCAATTCTCCTTATATAATAGTTGTTTTTTTCTTAGTAGATTGTGAAGTTTTTACTTGCTTAATGTTATTGTCTTACCACTTTTCTGTGCCATCGATCTTTTTTAAGTAACTGCTGTTGAATCTAAACAACCCTTATATAATTATTTGTGTTTTTTCATTGCATTATGTGGCTTGGTAAATTGATCTTTACTATTTACTTTTGTCCTCAGATTTCTTATAGTATGTTTTCTAAAATTATTATTTGATTTGTTTTTTTATTATTATTAACCATGTTAACAAGTTATAACTGCAATAAAGTTACGGGTAGGATTACTTGGTCTTGATGATCTTCACATAAGATTACTTGGTTTTTTCATTGCATTATGTCTCTTTTGTTTGAATTTGTTAGCTTTGTTGTTATTCGTAGCATTCACATACTTTGTCTTGATGATCTTCACATATTATTATTTGTTGGTTGGTAAGGTTTTATCAACATAATAGTGTTATTTATTTATTTTTATTTGTTTGAGTAAAGATATTTTCGTAAATTATTTCAATTATGATATTAACTTTACAAAATCTGTATCATAGTTTATTTTTGGATTTTTTTTCCCTGTTTGATCTAGTATAAACAATTTATCCTCATGTTATCTACTATTGATATGCCAACCGAATGTCGTCGTAATTATTGTGTGTTCTGATGAGTTTGGAAATAGGACTAACTTGAACATATAAATCTTGCTTTTAAAAAATTTAAGTTTGTTTCTTTGTTTCTCTTTTGCAAATTGTAGTTGAAATTTGTGGAGGATTTAATTGTAGGTAATCCCAAATCATGGGTAATCATTTTGGTAATCAGTTTGGTAATCATTTTGGTAATCATTTTGGTAATCATTTTGGTAATCATTTTGGTAATCATTTTGCATACCTATGTGTGTAATATTGAATCATATGTTTGATCTTTTGTTGTAATAATATAATTTATGTTCTGGGTAATTGGGTCTGTATGAAATGCTGACTTTATCGACCATTGAATTTTAATATGATTTTTACTATTTAATTATAATTTTTAATGATTTTACTTTTACCCATGTCCATTGTCATCAAGATGTGTTTTACAAGTTCTCACACAGACTTGGCTTGACCCATTTTGTAGATAGAATGTAAGAGTTAACGTAGAGGTTGATGAAACCAAAGGACTCTTAGCTACACAAATAAAGTACAAGGAAAATTACTTAGGAAGATTTAATAAAACACAGAGAAATTCAGTAAGTGTTAAATCTTACAAAGTCAAAATTCCATTTCTTCAGAAGCCAAAGATAAAGTCTTCCAAAGCCTTAAAGACAAGGTCTTCCGAAGCCAAGAAACTGATTTCTTACAAATACAGAGAAGGCATGTCTTCTCTAACATATTTTTGACAAAAGTTGAATCACCTTTCTGCTACCGTATCTGAATACTCACCAACTTATACAAGTTGGTGATATCTTCATACTTTTGTCAACTGTATATTATGATGTAAGGTTTTATATAAAGGCTGATGCAACCAAAGCAACCAAAGGCTTCTTGTATGCACTCAGTACCAAGTGGAAGATGCTCCGGAAGTTTTATACTTGGAACAAGAATTATTCTAAGTATAAA
>BJCN01043494.1:1732-11879 GCA_018326445.1 Flaveria brownii | reverse complement strand
GATAGAAAACACTTCCCAATTCATATAAACCCTAGAATGAAATCGAACGAATTGATCACCAATTCGTTCATGATAATGAAATCAACATTAGGGCTTTTAGTCCCCATGTGATTTCGAGTCTGTAGACACACTTAATTACCCGAATGGATGTTTATATGATAAGAACAGATGCAGATGAGTTTCGACTGAGGCTTGAATTCGTTTGATGTGAAATTGTTGATGTTAACCGAATTAACCTCGTGAGAAGCTTCAAAGGACAATCACGAATCAAAGCCCTAAATAAATTTCAAGTTATATAGGTAGGAAGATAGATTTCAATTGGGTTGCAGGTTCGCGATTGTAGTGGTGATAGAACTCAAAGATTTCGTATGTTTTAGGTGAAATTGAGGGTAGTATACGATTATGAGTAGATAGACGTTCGTCTAGGTCAAATTAATTTGATTATTATTAGCTCTAAATGTTCGAACGGTTCTTAAGATAAATGGGTTTCGGTTACTCAATCGGTCGAGTTCGTAACCGGCGTTTAAACACGTTTAAAGAGTGCATTCAAGTTCAAACGTGTTCTCGACTTAATTTGGAACGGTTTAGGATCAATTAGAAGTCAAATGGTGTGTTAAACGGGCGGTTTGGCCCTCGTCGGAGTCGCGGCCGGAGTAGTCGGACTCCCTCGCCGGAAATGCGGGTTGAGAAGGGGGATTTGGTTTGGGATTTCCAGATTTACATAAATGGTCCCTGTGGTTTATGTTTTTGTTATTTCATGTTTAAAACTTTCATTTAAAGTTTCAAATTTAGCATAAAGGCCCCCTTAACTTAATTAAACTTTAAGTTTTACTTTTTTTAATAACTTAACAATCATTTATCTTCTAAAAATATTATTATTATTATTATTATTATTATTATTGTTGTTGTTGTTATTATTATTATTATCATTATTATTATTATAATTATTTTATTATAGTAAACAAATTTTTAACTCTTAATTTAATGAATTAATGTAAGATAAAAGAAACCCTCATAACAACCCATATACTTTCTTAAATGACATAAATGGTCCTTAGAAAACATAACTGGGTTAACTATTAATTAACGAAAATACAAAAGGTTACAGTTAACATCATATTTCCATTCAATTATCTGATATTCTTCATTTGACTTGGGTTTTATGATGTGATCAAAGAGTTGAAAAAGTGTGGATTTATGCTTAACAACTTCTCTCACTGTTGATCTAAGAGGCCACTCTTTGCCTTGAATAACCTCCCTAGGTTCACTGATCATTTTCTCCTTGCCCTTGTGCATATCTTTACTCTTTATAACGATGGGCTCAGTAGGAGTTGATTGATAGGCATGACTTAGATTTGGAGCTTCTGTTCTAAATCTAACTCAGTCTATAACTCAATCCTTATCACACACTCCATTATTTGTCTCAGCTCTTTTACAGATCTGTCTCTTAGCTCATAGAAATTATGGTTATGATTTTGCAACCAACAAATTTTGTTGTTTCTGTTCAGCTTTTTGGTATCATAATGACCCAATTTCTTTTTCAGCTTTTCTATTGTTTGGAAGTTGATGAAGGTATCATAGTTGCATCCTGAAATCATTAGTCTAGCCACAGTGAAATCTTTAATGGCTTGCTTCATTTCATCCGAGTTCATCCTCTCCACCAAGTCATATGGAAAACTTTTGTTAATAAGGTCCATGAACATGGTAGATTCGGGTCTCTCTTCAAGGATGTCTTGTGTGGTGAGCAGCTCATCAGATATTGTTGTTTTAGCATCCTTGGGTGTTTCTTCTTTAGTTAACTCCTCCCACTCAGCATCACTTTCATCATTGAGGTCAATTGGCTTTGATGTTGATACTTCAGTTGACGGGGTATGCTCTGGGGAGATTGTTTTGGTTCTCTTTGGTGAGTCTTGCACCTCTATGATTCCTTTTTCAATCTTACCCCTGTATTTTCTCATTCTATTATACTGGATGATTAGAGCCTATTATTAAGATGAGACAACTTCTGATGTTGTTTGTGGTTTTGCTGCTTGTGATGCTTGTTGAGAAGCTTAAACAGATTCAAGTTCACCAATTTCTTTTCTTCAAACTCTCAATTTTATCACCCTTTGCTTTCAGGAGCTCAACTTGTTTAGAGATGGTGATTTTGGCCTTGTTCATTTCTATATCAGTCAGCTCCTTATCTGTCTTCTCTTTCTCCACAGATTCTTTCAATTCTCTCACCAATTTATTGAAGGCATCAATAACTTTATGATCTGTTTGAGTATCCTCTCTCAGTATTCTGACTGAGCCTTCTTGTGAAGTTAGAAGTGCTTCTTTTTCTTTCAGAACTCTCCCTTTAGTTCTCTCAATCTTTCTCCTCTTTTGTTTGATTTGATGATTAGTTTGTTGTATTCAGCCACAAGACAATTTTTACTGACATCAATCTCATATTCATTCAAATCATCTTCATGATAAGCTATGACATCAACAAACTTTTTTTCACTCTCTGCCACTTGTTCTGTTTCCTTTTCTTGTTCTCGTTTGTTTTCCAAACACACCTCTTCTGTTTCTCCATCATTCATTTCATCATGATAATCTTTAAAGTTGATCACTTTAGTAGGAGTATGACTTTCAGTGGTTGAATTGGATTCAACAACTGGAGAAATTAGGAGTGGAGGATGTTTTGGTTGTGGGGATGGCTGGGATGGTGAAATGGGTTCTGTTGTTTCAGTGTTTGGAGAGGATTTAGAAGATAAAAGTGCAATGGGTTTAGTGTGTTCACTGTCTGATGGTAATGGTTTAGTTGCAGCAGTGTTTATGGAAATTGGTAATTAAATAGGAGTGATGGGTTGTGTAAAATCACTTGGTGGTGATGATGGTTGTGCTGGTGATGGTGGTTGTACTTGTGATGGTGGTTGTGCTGGTGATGGTGGTTATGCTGGTGATGGTATTATCTCATGATGTAGGGGTGATGGTGGTTGACTGGTCATGGGAGATTGAGGTGGAGATTGTATAGTTGATCAACTGATACAGGGGATGCTTCACCTTGTTCTTCTTATTCTATAAAGATCAACTCTTGTGGTATATTAGTATTCTCATTCATAACATGAGCAAACATCTCCATTTCAGCTCCTTCATACCTTCCACTTATCTTGTTCAGCACAGACCTTCCCAAATATGCTTGAACAAACACATCACCTCCCCTTTCTATGTGTGGCATGGAATCATTGATGATGAGTTGAAGGAATCTTAGGAACATGTACATCTTCTCAACTTTCTATACTTCAATCTGATCACATAGACATCCAAGAATGTACTTTGAGTAGTTATAAGTTCTTCCTTTCAAAACTCCAATGTATGCCTTGAGAATCGATCCCATCCAGACTTCTGGTTTGATATAGATTTTAAATAAGTATGACAAAGGAATCTGTATGGCCTGCATAATCTCCCTTTCTTGATCTCACCATTTCGGTAGTCACCATCTTATCCCATCAGGTCAAATACCTTCTGAATGTACTCAGGATCAAATACATCAGGTGACCTACTTCTTGTTCTCCGAACTCCAATACCCTTCTAATTGTCTGTTCATTTATTCTCAGCACTTCATGTCTTTTAGATGCATATATCACTCGTTCATCATTCTCCTCTGCTATCCTTGCGGTGTTTCATAAATCTATCACATGGTTTTGATAGATTACTAGCTCAGCAGTTAGGGCGTAAAATAATCTCGATCTACGTAGATATCGAATAATTTCTATACATCCTTCAGTGACATGATCATCAGGATTGAGAAATGCACATACATTATGCTCTTTTGCAAATCGATTAGCCATCTGCAATACACAAGCATATCAGAAAACAATGATTTAATGATTCAGACTTGACATCAAAATCTTAAAAATTTTAAGTTGAAGAGTTTCGATGATGTTTCCGAATCATAAATTGATTTTGATGCATAATGAAAGATTTACCTCGATGATAATGTTCGTATGATGAAATGCAATCGACATTTGATTGTTATTTCTTTTTATGAGAGTGTATTGGGTGTTTGATGATCGAAGAGGAAGGGTTTAAGAGTTTTTCGTTGAGTAGGTCTGAAAATGATTCTAAGAAAGTGAATAGAAATGACAACAGCAAAGTCTATTTATATCCTTGGAATATTATTTAAATCTCATTTAATGATGTAAGACCCTCAAACCCTAATTACCCTTCCGAAGTATTTGTTCTTCCGTAGAAAATTGTCTTCCGCGGGAAGTTAATTCCTCTGCAGATCTTATGCGGAAGACAAATTTTAATTTATCTACACAAAACCTAAGGAAGTATAATATACTTGTCCATAGGTTACCAATCTTATGGAAAGCAATCATACTTGTTAAAATGTGATCACCCCCGTAGTTTACCAATCTAAGGAAGGACAAATTTTAACTTTGTTAAATTTTACACTGTAACAACTGCTGAAAAGTAACATTACACTATAACTTCTGCTGAAGGATAAAGAGTTATCCTTTTTGATGTATGATTCTAATATTTTATTAGATCATGTACTGGTGTTAGACCTTGTTGATTTTGTTCCATGGTAATTGTGCAAAAATTTCACATGACAGATATCCAACTACCAAAACAGTTGTTCAAGTTGCAATTTTCTTCACCAATTTTGATAAACTCATTTTTCATGGTAATTTATTACTACTCCTACTAAATTTATGCTTAATAATGAAATTTAGCATAAATTTAATAAGAGAATAGCATGAAAAATATTTTTCGTCCAACAAAGATAAAAACAAAAATATTTTTGTATTTTGAATATTAGCAAAAATGAAACTTATTTGTTTTCTGTCCAACAAAGATAAAAACAAAAATATTTTTGTATTTTGAATATTAGCAAAAATGAAACTTATTTAAAAGCATATGAAACATATCTTAGGATCACACTATAACACTTATAACATTCCTTAGGTATTTTAGAATTTAAATAGTAGACATAGATCTAGTACTGATTGCAAGTATTATGTGCCACATAAATTCAAACAAGAGTATATGTTCAACAAGGCATGCTGCTTATCATGTTTTGGTATTGTTAAAGATGGACAAATATGGACTCCACTTCAATTCACATTAGAGTTTGTCCTCCAGTTGTGAATCAATTCATCACTATTTTTAAAACTTTTAGACTATGCTTGAACTCATAAACTCTTATCTTAATATTTCTTTCGAATATTATGAATGCTAATGTTATTCATTTCAATTTAATATATAGATGATCACATTGGATTTTTTTAGGGCTGATCCATTTTGGAACTTATTGGCTGATCATCACCTGGTCACCACGTCATTGCTTCCACAAAGCAGAGGTGCCTTTAACCCAGGTCTTTACTCACGTAAAACAGAAGTATGATAAGGATCAGTATCAGATCACCAGGTCATTACTCACGCAAAGCAGAGGTGCTAATGTATATTGTAAGCAAAGATAGAGTTTATAAAGTGATAGACATAGAGTGTTTTTTATGACTAATAAGACCACATCAGGATAAGACATAAAATGGAATTTTCCACAGTTGCTCATCTTGACATTATGTTAAGCATGAACTTGTTTATGTTCTACTCAAGTTGAACCTACTCACATATCAATTCACTTCTGATAAGTCTTTATTATAAGTTTAAATCAGGAAAGTAAACTAAGAAATGGTGTACTATCACTTCCCAAAATATGAATGTTATAAGCAGAAAATAACATAACAAGACAATCTTTTTGTATTTTTTTATATATATTTTATTTTTTAGGATTTTCTCAGTAATAAAATTGGAAGGACAGATCATTTTTTTTCTTTGTTATGATGATTAACCAAGGTTGATTATGCCTAAAGACTCAATTAAGAAATTAAATCTTACTGAATCAAAGGCTTTAGTAAATAGATTAGCACGCTGATCCTTTGTATTTACTTTGATCAATTTGATCAAACCTTTTTTTGAGCAATCTCTCAGAAAATGGTATCTGATTTCTATGTGTTTTGTGTTGCTATGTTGCACTAGATTAGCAGTGATAAACATAGCAGCTGAGTTATCTATATAAATAGGTGTGTGAAGAAAATTGTATCCATAGTCAAGTAGTTGGTTTTGCAACCATAAAACTTGAGAGCAACCAGCTGAAGCAGCTATGCACTCAGCTTCAACTGTGGATACTAAAATATTTGCTTGTTTCTTGCACTATCAAGACACAAGCCTTGGTCCTAAAAATTAACATGCATCTGTTGTGGATTTTCTGTTACTGTTACACCCTCCAAAATCACTATCTGAATAGGAGTAGAGGTTGATTTCTCTTATTTAGGATACCAAAGGCCAAGTGCTGGCTTCCCTTTAAGATATCTTAATATCCTCTTCACAGCATTCATATGTGATTCCTTTAGATCAGATTGGTACCTTTCATAAACACAAACAACAAACATAATATCAGGTCTGCTTGCAGTTAAGTACATTAATGATCCTATCATTGATCTATATAATATTTGATCAACAAACTTCCCTTTAGGATCAGGTACAATCTTATCTATGGTTGATGCTGGCATTTTGCATGAAGATGTATTAGCAAGAGAGTATTTCTTCATGGATATACTTTTCTTGGTTGATGAATATGTCATCTGGTTTCTGATGAACTTGTAATCCAAGGAAGAATGCTAATTCTCCCATAAAGCTCATATGAAACTCAGATTTTATCAATGCTTTAAACTTTTCACATAGTCTCTTGTTTTTTGATCCAAATATAATATCATCCACATATATTTTAATCACCAAGAGATCTTGATGTTCCTGCTTGAGGAAGAGAGTCTGATCTATTGTTCCTCTCTTGTATCCATGCTTCAGCAAGAAGGATGATAATGTCTCATACCACTTCCTTCGAGCCTGATAAAGTCCATACAAAGTTTTGTCAAGCTTGTATACCCTGTTAGGTTAGTCTGGATCTTCAAAGCCTGGAGGTTGAGCAACATAGACCTCTTCATCAATTTTACCATATAAGAAAGCATATTTTACATCCATTTGGTAAATTGTGAATTTCTTATATGAAGCATATGCTAAAAAGATTGTGATTGCTTCAATCCTTCCAACTGGTGCAAAGATATCATCATAGTCTATTCCTTCTTCTTGAGTATAGCCTTGAGCTATCAGCCTTGCTTTGTTTCTTACATTGATTCCTCTGTCATATAGCTTGTTTTTGAAAAACCATCCGCTACCAATTAGATATTAGCCATCAGGCAGATCAACTAGATTCCATACTTTCTGCTTTCTGAATTGTTGAAGCTCCTCTTGCATAGCTTCAATTTAGCTATTGTCTTTAAGTGCAGCTGTAATATTGGGTGGAACCACTTAAGATAGAAAACATGAGAAAAGACAAATGTTGGCTGCTCCCCCTTGATTTCTTATGGTTCTGTCATGAAGATCACCAATTATGTTTTCAATTGGGTGATCTTTATGAATTCTGGTTGTAGGCATTGTTTCAACGGGAATGAAAGTTTCAAAGTAGGTTATGTGTGGTGATGGAGATTGATCCAGCTGTGATAGAGAATTAATGAAGTAGTCAAACTCTTCATCATAGTGGTCTGACACTGAATGGTATCCATCTTCTTGATTTTATGCTTCAGTAGATGGAGGGTGAACTTCCGTAGGTGTTACAGGAACATCTCCGGATGTAGGTGTTGGTTCTGCTGATGCTGTTAATGGATGTGGATGTTGTACTAATGGATTAGGAACTTCAGTTAAAGGAATTATAGTATCTCTAGATATAGATGAGACATCTACGGATGAAGGAACTTCTCCAGGTGCAGTATCAACATCTACGAAGGCCGAAGTTAGATTTCCATTGGTCTGTCTATTACTTGATTATGGTGAAGGACCATGATTTGAACCATTTGAAGTGTGTGAATGAGGTCTTGGTGGATCCGCAATTAGTGGCACTTCACTCATTGTTGGAGGTACATAAGGATAACATGTATCCGTTGAACCTGCAATATTTAAATAACCAAAGTTAAATAAATTTGTGAAAGCATCTATGCCAAACAATCATGATGAACCTATTACTGATTTTGTAAATAAGGTTTCATCAAAAGATACATTAGGTGTTCTTCCATAATGTTTTGTTGTGGAATGTAAACTCTACATTATTTGGATGTTGTTGAATAACCAACAAAGAAACCATCATAGGATTTTTCTGAAAACTTTCCTAATTGTTCCTTGGTGTTTAACACAGATACATGATACCCAAAAGCTCTAAGGTAGCCTATAAAAGGTTTTCTTTTAAATAAAAGCTCATATGGTGTTTTGTTATGTTTTTTAACAATTAAAGTTCTGTTTTGAACAGTGCAAGCTGTATTCACTACTTCAGCCTAAAAGGTAATGAGCAGATGTGAATCAGCTAGCATTGTTCTAGCTGTTTCAATGAGAGTTCTGTTTCTTCTCTCAGCAACTCCATTTTATTGTGGAGTTCTTGGTGCACTGAACTATCTTGCTATGCCTTTGTTCCTGCAAAAGGTATCTAGAACATAGTTAACAAATTTAGACCCATTATCACTTCTGAAAATTTTGACTTTCAAATCAAGTTGATTTTCAATTTTAGTGATGAACTCCATTAGTGTTTCTGATGTTTCACTTTTATGTTTTAAGAAAGAGACCCATGTGAATCTAGTGAAATCATCAATAATCACCAAATAATATTGCTTTTTACCAATGCTCATCACATTAGTTGGACCAAAAAGATCTATGTGAAGTAATTTGAGTGGTGTTGTATTTGTGTTAATTGTATTAGACTTATGCGACACCTTATGTTGTTTTCCTTTGTAACATGAAGAACAATGAGTAGAACATTGAAATTCTTTCTTAGGAAGGCCAATGACTAAGTCATTTTTGGTTAGCCTTTTTTTGTTCTTCATATATGAATGAACAAGCCTTCTATGCCATAGTTGAGATTCATCTTCCGATGACTTAGAAATCTGGCATGTTTCATTTGAGGTTAGTGAGGTGTTGTTCATGTCCAAAACATATGTATTGCCTTTTCTTGGTGCTTTAAGAAGAATGTATTGATCTGGGATTTTCAAACTAGGTTTAAGAATGTAAGAATGAGTGTTATCAAATAAAGTGGTATAGTTTTGATCATAAATTTGAGAGAAACTGAAGTAAATTATATTGCAAGTTTTCATAAAAATTTACTTTTTCAAACTTGAGCACAACATTAGTTACCATTCCTTCACCTATAATTTTACCTCCCTTCTTATCCCCATCAAATTCTACATAAGAAGCATTTTTATGTTTGAAGTCATGGAGGAGAGAACAGTTTCTTGTCATATTCCTGGAACATCAGCTGTCAACATACCACTTGTTGTCAGCCCTCCATGTATGTTCATGCACATAAAATGAAAGCAATTAGAATGCGGAACCCAAGCCTTAATGAGCTTGGTTGACGGAACCCAAGCCTTAATGAGCTTGGCTGACCACTGGTGTCTAAAATTGTCACTCCTTTATAAATGAGTCTTGATGATTCTGGTTTGACTTTAGACACAATTGATTCATTTTGTTTTGTTTGTGGTAGTGAGGATGATTCTTTTGGAGATTGAATTAAGACATTTTGAACTTGTTTTTCAGTCACTTCCTCTTGCACCTTCTTTTTCTTCCTATTTTCCTTTGATGAAGAACCTTTGTTGCGGAAGGTTTCAACATTCTTTGATTTTGACTTTGATACTTCAGTACCTTTATCAAAATGGTCAAAGAATGTCTCATCAACATCTGTTGATTTTTCATTCAAGTCCACCTTTATGTGTGGTGCCCTGCTTTAAGACTGTTGTGTTTCCTTCTTCTTTGTTGACCATTAGAAGCATATGTTTGCTTCTTAGCATTCTCAATGTTTTTTTGTTGGTGATCATCAGCATCAGGTGTCTTCTTTGTCTTTCCAGCCTTTTTCTTTGTCTTACCAGCCTTTTTCTTTGGCTGCTGGTGCTTTGGTTTTGATTCTTTGATGTTATCTTCAGATTGTGAACCTACATCATTGTTCTCAGATTGCTTCTTCTTAGGAACTTTTGTTTTGTTCTTTTTATTGAAGTAGCATTTTTGAGTTAAATGATTGTTTTTGTTGCAAATTACATAATGCTTGTTGAAATAGCAATCTGAAGTCATATGCTTGTTC
>BJCN01043376.1:0-10776 GCA_018326445.1 Flaveria brownii | reverse complement strand
TTACAAACTTGACTTATATCAAAACCTTTCAATATCTGTTCTGTCTATGTCAATCAATCTAAGCCTTGTTACAAAAGCTCTTTTCTCTTAAGTATGAGGAAGTCCGAAAGGCAACTTTTCTATTACTTGTAGTATCTTCAGAAAAGTTTTAAGTTTCGGAATAATATTCAAAGTGGTATCAAATCCAACAAAGTGATAAAACTTTTCATTCGAAAGCATTCTTACTCTCGGAAGTAAGACTATATTACCTACGAATGTAAGTTTGGCTTCGGAAGACATTACACTCGGAAGACTCATACTCTTGGAAGAAAACCTTTAGTGTGTAATGTAAATCTTTGGGCCCCACTTTGTAAAAGGTAAAGATCTTCTTAATGATCTAATAATATTCAAATCATACCCCAAACTGTCACTTCACCTTATTCATCCGCCATGTTACCAGATTTAAATACTTCCAACCTCACTCATCAATCTTTTTTACCCATTTGCACACCCAAACAACTATTCATCTTCACTCTTACTCTCTCAAACTTACCTTATTCTTTTCGATCTATTTCAACCATAATATTCAAATCATACCCCAAACTGTCACTTCACCTTATCCATCCGCCATGTTACCAGATTTAAATACCATCCAACCTCACTCATCAATCTTTCTTACCTATTTGCACACCCAAACAACTATTCATCTTCACTCTTACTGTCTCAAACTTACCTTATTCTTTTCGATCTATTTCAACAATGGCTCTAAATCCTCAACACAACCAAGTCACGATCCTTGACTCCTCAAAGGACGTCGACTTCCCTGAAATCATCCAATTGTTAATTCAGACCACCTATTTCACAGCACTTACCATTAACCCCACCATTACTCCAACCAAATGGCCGAATTTTAGGCTAATGGTCAGATTGACACCCTAAACGGAGTTAGGGTTATTAGGACGAGAATCTGTGGCCAAGAATTGACCATTTCTGAACAAACCATCAGGGGGCACGTAGAACATATATCCTTATTTTTTGTCTTGTGTCAATAAATGGCTGATTTAAAGTTTGAGAAAAAGCACAATCTAACAGCTTTCTTAAATGAAGAAGTTCATGATGTTGTTGGTTATGAATAAAAGATCAGATTTTGGTTGAGGACAAGATATGTTTATGCTATGTGTGCTAGACCAGTTATATATGCAAGATTGATAAAGAAATTCTAGAGAACTACAGAGATTGATAGAGATGAAGAAGGGGGGAAAAGTGTTAAGAGGATTCGTTACTGATCATAGAATGATTGAAGTTTTTGAACATACAATAAGAGATGCTCTGAGATTGGGAAACAATGATCCACAAGATTTAGCTGAGCTTTCTTTCAATGAATGTAGAGAGACATTCATGGAAATGGGTCATCCTGATAATTTCCCAACAATGTATGTCAAAGAAAAGTGTTGGATGGAATTCACTTCCAGTTGATATAGCATCTACAATGGTAGCAGTAGCCACAAACCGAAGATTTAACATGGCTAAATGGAATTTAAATGGTTTTTTGTATAATTTGGAGAAAGGAAAGGGGAACAAGTACTTCATTGTAAGGGTTATATAGAGGCTAATGCAACAAAGCAAACTAACGGCTTCTTGCATGTATGCACCAAGTATCAAGTGTAACTGCTATAGAAGTTTTATACTTTGCATGAGAATTATGCTCAGTATAAAATCTTTTGAAGCTAAAAGTTCCTGCGAAAGCTTTATACACTACACAAGAAATATTCTAAGTATAAAGTCTTCCGAAGCCAAAGACCAAATCTTCCGAAGCCGAAGATGAAGTCTTTCGAAGCATCACAGACAAAGTCTTCCGAAGCCAAATAAAGTTAAGACTGATTTCTTCCGAAGACTTAGAAGAACATGTTTTTCCTTGATGTACTTTAACATAAAGCGGACCGACTTTCTGTTGCAACTCTGAAGACTCATCAACTTGCATAAGTTAGTGAAAAGGTCCATTCATTTGTAACTGTACATTAAGGTCTTTGTCTGTGACTTTCTACTTTATGTACTTTTTTCCTTTTTATATTATATTACGATATGAGCTATGACATGTCATAGTCACTAGTCAAAAGGCAATCTGCCTTTTGACTCTACATTAATATTGTTGTCTTTTAGTGTTCCAACTGGCTTTCCAAGTATGCCCGGATGTAGGGTGTAGTATAAAGTATCTGAATATCTTGTAACTTATTTTTTATGTATTGTAACTCTTGTAAGAGAACTTGAGATTAATATACATCACCCTTGAAAACCTTATATATATTGTTCTTAAGTTCTGTCTCTTTACTTACTCGTGTTCTTTGCATCCTACTCAAAAAACACTGGTTCCTTATTTGATCTTTTAAGTACTCTAACACTCTCCTCATTATGAGACTTACTGTATTAACCATCCCTTAACCAATCCTACAATTAGTATCAGAGCATTCCAGGCTCTTGATTGTAAGATCTCACCGTCTTAAATCTCCTCAGTTCTCAAATAACACTTAACATCTCAAATGGTAGCATCAAAGTCTAATATGGAAACCGGTACAATGATAAAGTCCCCATTGATCACTCCATATGATTTGGATACTTGGTGCCTAGGAATGGAAGGCTTCATCAAGTCACAAGATATCAGGATGTGGGAGTTTGTTACTGAAGGTCGTTACATTCCATGCACCTCTTCAGCCGCTTCCGGTGGTGGCATGATTCCAAAGAAGGTGACTAACTACTCAGAAGACGATAGAAAAAGAATATATATAGATCAGAAAGCCATGACTGCCCTCCACTGCTCTTCCTAATGCCATCTACACAGTCTTCAAGAAATGCAAAACTACCAAGCAGCTCTAGGATGCACTGAAGTTGATGTACGAAGGTTATCTGATGAAAAAGAAAACAACTAGGATCTTTTAAAGCAGCAGTTTGAGAATTTCACCTTCAAAGTAGGTGAAACCATGACTCAATAATACTTCAGATATGTTGAGATTGTGGATACTCTGATGGATGTTGGAGTAAAACTAGAGAATAGGGATATTGTGAGAAAGTTCATGTCCTCTCTTCCTAGACAATGGACACACTAATGTGCGGTCATTAAGAGGACTGAAAATCTCAAGACCCTCACTCTCACTGAGTTGTATGGCATACTTAGTGGTTACCAGATGGAGATGAACATGCAAAATCAATTTGGCAACTTTAACAATCAATAGAGTTCTAACCTCATGTGGTTGAAAGGGATTGTAGAGAACCATAGAACCATTACATCTATTTCCCTGACAACTCACCCAAGGGCCCTTTATAACTTTCCAGGAGACACCAAAGGAGAGCTACATCCAAAAAAGCCCATTCCAAGAGACATGCTCATTACATGCCTTTGTGTCACACAATGAAACCACAGGCAACTTTCTCCTCACCGTTGAAGACTTGGTCTGCATCCATCCAGATGACCTGGAGTACATGGAGGTATTTCAATAAATGGCTCTTCTTACTCACACAGCCAAGAAGTTCTTCAAGGGGACAGGGAGACAGTTTCCTAGCAACATATCCAGTGAAAAGTTTGGGCTAGATAAAAGCAAAGTGTAGTGTTACAACTGTAACCAAATGGGACACTTTACTAAGGAGTGCATGGTACCCAAGAAAAATAGTGGCCAAGCACAACCCAAGCCAAACTACACTGAGGGAGCTTTAGACACTAAGAAGCCCAAGCAGCAAGTTGCAGTTGCTGTTGAAGAAGGAGGCTTTTATTGGAGCTTCTAGGTAGAAGATATGACTCCAAACCTAGTAGTGATGGTAGATCTAGATGAAGCCAAGGTATCGAAACATCTTTGTACCCCAAAATGCATTACCAAAGTAAATAGATACATGTCCTATAACTTAAAGGTGAGATCTGATCTTGCTTCTTTGAACATATTAAAATCTGATTTCAAAAGAGCTGAAAATGAGTATAAGTTAAAAATAATAGACATAAAGAAAACCATTGTTGGTCCATCAATGATCAAAAAACAGTGCAAATGCTAAGAAAACGTAATCAAACAACACTGAAATCGGTATCTAATGAATAATCTATAGAAAGAGTTTCAAAATTTATCCATCATAACCAAAACTTGAATTAAACACAAAGAACAAGGCTTAATGATAATCCAAACGATGATTCCAGCCAACATACACAATAAGAACAATAATGCAAAATGAATATTCTCTGATTAGGGTTGTGCAAAACTTGCTACAAAAGATAACACTGATTTATATATATAGCAGACCTAGTTTCACTGATAGTTTCACTAGGTAGCGAAACTGTCCTGACCGGAAGTTTAGTTTCACCCGGCTGCGAAACACAGTTTTGCCGGGGGACCTAAGTCAGCTGACTACCAGCGAAACTGTAGTTTCGCTGGTAGTTTCGCTGGGTTAGAGTAAACTACTACAAAACATAAACTAACTACCATTTACATATTTAAAACAAACTAACATAGTTCCTATTACAAACAAAGTAAAATAAACTAACTACTAAGGTGAGTCCAACCTATACTTGATCTTCAACCATTTTAACTCTTAAACATGAGCATACGAACTACAAGACTAGAATTAAATATCTTATCACTAAATTAACTGAGTGCCACGCTGAGCTAGTGATTAGCAAAGCCAAGGCAGAGAAGCATGTTCTTGAAGAAGAGACCTTCATGAACATCATATCCTCATCCCTGCATTCAAAAGTGTGTTATCAACACAAACAGTGACTGGGATCTACTGAGGTAGCTCCTCTACACACTCTATTGTCTGTAAGATCTCCAAGGTGTGGAACTAGTCAAGATGAGTTGCCATCCATAGATCCTAGTGATGAAGAGAATGAAAAGGAGGTAGTGAAGGATGGATCTAGGAAGAGTGAGGAAGATCATCATAAAAAGGGTCACTACACTCCTAAGGAGAGGAAGAAGTCAAGGATGACTAAGTCAAAGAGGAAGAACTTGATCCGAACAGCAAAGAGGAGATCAAAAAGAGCTTAGGAGATCAAGGCCACCTTCAACCCCAAGCAGAAACAAGTTTTTATCTTTGCAGGTTTTGAAGTGGTAAAGACTGAGGACATAACTTTGAAATCTAGTATCAAGACTTCAAGTACATGTTCAAATCATCCCTGTGAAGGAATGAAGGCTGATCAGCTGTGTAACACTGCTACACAGCATGAACCATCAACCTCGAAAGGCAAGCTTCACCTTAGAAGGCCTGCGAAAACATATTCAAAGATAGGGATGGAGATGGAAAGTGATCAAACTCAGTCTTCCATTCACAAGAAGACTCTCAGAAGAAAGCAATTTGTCTGCATTATATGTGGCAGTACTTCTCATCTGGCTAAGGATTGCATTTACAATCCCAAAAGTACTATCAACATAACAAAGAATAAGACTTCTAAGGGTAACAAGAAGAAGAAAACTTAGAAAGAAATCAGTGTTTCTTTCGAAAGCTCCAAAATGAAAATGAAGACAAGTGAAAAATTGCCTTCGAAAGGAAATTTGGTATCAGAAGAAAGGAATACTTTCGAAGCATTAAAGCTTGCTGCAATAAAAGCAAGATCTTCCGAAGGGTCAGTTTCCAAAACTTACGAAGTTATAAAAAATTCTAAAACTTTAAAGTTCAAGTCTAATCTTCAAAAGATGGTGTGGAAGACAAAGGAAGACCATGTGACTGAAAATTCTTCATTTACAACAGCAAGTGATCCCCATAGTCTAAGTATAGGATCAATTACTACTGCATTGTCTTCAGTTCATTTTGAAGAGCCCAAGACCAATGAGGCTTGGGTTTCCAAATGTAACTAATACTCTTTTTATTATGCAGGAATAGTTGAAGACCAAAAGAAAGGTATGGATCATTGATAATGGTTGTCCTAGGCATATGATAGGCAATGGCTGATTGCTTCAGAATTTTGAGAAAATTGATGGAGGACTAGCTTCTTTTGGATGAGATGCTGGTGGTTACATTACTGGAAGGGGAAAGGTCATAAATGGTACGCTCAACATTCAGAAGGTAAACTTTGTTAAGGAGCTTGTGTAAAATTTACTGAGTGTATACTAATTTTATGACCAGAGACATAACATGCTCTTTACTGAATATGAATGCATTGTTCTCATGCCCGGGGTGGTCATTCCTCGAGAGCATATCATGCTTAGAGCACCCCGGAAATGGAATATGTTCAAGATGGATTTGCAGGAAACATCCCCCTCAGTAGAAGTTTCTTGCTTTCTATCTAAGGCCAATAGTGATGAGTCTTTCTATTTGCATAAAAGAATATGCCATGTAAACTTTAAGAACACGAATAAACTAATTAAGAATGATTTAGTAACTGGAATTCCAAAGAAAGAGATTACAAGTGATGATCACTGTGTTGCATGCCTGAAAGGGAAACAACACTTGGTGTCTCACAAGCCAAAGGTAAAGAACTCTATCACTACTCCCATACACTTACTAGACATGGATATCTTTGGCCCCACCAGTGTAATATGTTTAGGAAGGACTTCATACTGTTTGGTGATCATAGATGATTTCATAAGATTCACTTTGGTTTTCTTCCTTAGAACTAAGGATGAAACTCCTATGATCTAAAAGAATTTCATTCTAAAAGTTGAGAATCAAATTGATCACAAGGTCAAGACCTTAAGATGTGATCAAGGAACTAAATTCAATAACCAAATCCTTGACACATTTTATGATGGAAAGGGTATTACAAGACAATCTAGTGCTCCCAGGACTCCTCAACAAAATGGAATTGTTGAAAGAAGAAACAAGACACTTTTTGAAGTTGCAAGAACCATGTTGTCTGTCTCTAAACTGCCTATTACCTTCTAGGCTGAGGCAGTCAACACTACCTACTATGTGCAAAATAGAGTTTTAGTAGTTAAGATTCATGATAAGACTCCTTATGAAATGTGGCATAAAAGAAGACCTTTCATTGATTTTCTCTGGTCATTTGGATGTCCATGCACCATCTTGAATACCAAAGATCAAGTAGCAAAGTTTGTTGAGAAATCAAATGATGGACACTTTATTGGATACTACTCTCAAACTAAGGCTTATAGAGTATACAATCTGAGAACTAGAGTAGTTGAAGAATCAGCCAATGTGATCTTCAATGAGCACACACCCTGTGGGAAAGGTTCTAGTCAACATTGGCTATTTGATCTTGATTTAGTTACTAACTATTTTAACAAATCTTGTGAAGATGTTTCGGGATAAACAGGTAACACATCAACAAAAGATCCTGACCAAGGATTTAATCTGAGAAGACCAATACAGACTGCATCTTCAGCTCCAGTAGTAACTAACCCTGTAAATAAAGTTCCTATCAGCACAACAATGACAAATCATGCTGATACGTCTGAAATGCCTAAAGATTTCCAGCTCAGAGGCATAAAACACAGATGCAGGAACTTTAAATCTAGGAGGAAATGGTAGTGGTGATAGTGATTAAGAATTTCTTGATGATGATAACCACTCTATTGATGACAACATCAATGATGTCGCACACTCATTGGATCAAGCTTCTCTCGATAAGTGTGCTGATGTGGTGGAAGACACTTCATTGCTAGATCTAAACTTTTCAAATTTAGATCTGTCTAAACAACTTGCTATGATTTCTCAACTCAGGATCCACAAGTCACATCCCACCACAAACATCAATGAAGATGTTGAAAAGATGGTAAGAACAATAGGACAAACCCATTATAAAAATGTTTGTCTACACTCTTGTTTCATGTCCCAGACAGAGCCAAACAAAGTTGATGAAGCTTTGAAGGATGGAAGTTGGGTTTAAACAATGCAAGAGAAGCTGCTTCAATTCAAAAGAAAAAAAGGTTTGGAACCTATGTCCTCTTCCTTATAGGAAGACTATCATAGGTACCAAATGGGCATTTAGAAATAAGAAAGATGATAGAAGACTTGTTGTCAAGAATAAGGCAAGACTGGTTGTTTAAGTGTATACACAAGAAGAGGAATTGATTACACTCATGTTTTTGAACCTGTTTATGGATATTCCTGGCATTTGCTGCATCCAAGGACTTCAAGGTCTACCAACTTGATGTCAAGTGTGCATTTTTGTATGGGGTGATCGATGAAGAGGTGTATGTCAAACAAGCACCAGGCTTTGCACACCCAGATCATCCGGATTATGTTTGCAAGCTTCATAAAGCTCTTTATGGGCTGCACCAAGCTCCAAGGAAGTGGTATGAGACACTATGTCAGTATCTTTGTCAACACGGATACAAGAGGGGTACTATAGATGGAACTACCTTCATCAAAGGAACAAGAAATGACTTGATGCTGGTTCAAGTATATGTAGATGACTTTATCTTTGGGTCAACTAATCCAAAGCTCTACAAAGACTTTGAGAAGTTGATGAAGAATAGATTTGAAATGAGTGGCATGGGAGAACTCAATTTCTTTCTAGAAATTCAAGTGAAGTAAGTTGACAATGACATCTTCATAAGAATCAAAGTATGTATAAGACATACTTACTTCATTCAACATGAATGAATATAAGGTGGCAAAGACACCCATAGCTAGAAACCACTCCCTTGTACCTGATTTTGAGAAGGAGTGTGTAGATGAACATCTTTACATGGTAATGGTTGGGTCTCTTAAATATCTTACAGCAGTAGGCCTGATATTATGTTTGCTACATGTATATGTGCAAGATATCAAGCCAACCCCAAGATGTCATACCTAGTTGTTATCAAAAGAATTCTTGGATATCTCAAAGGTGCCCCTAAGCTAGGCCTTTGGTATCTAAAGAAATCTGACCTAATTTTGTATGCCAATATAAATAGTGACTATGGTGGTTGCAACACGACTGCAAAGTCCGCATCTAGGGGATGTCAATTCCTTTGTGGAAGGATAATCTCATTGCAATGTAAGAAATAATCTTGTGTATCTGCATTAACTACTATGGCGGAATACATTGTTGCTTCAAGCTACTGTGTTCAAGTACTTTCAATCCAGAATCAGATGTTGGATTATGGATACAACTTCAAAGGGACTCCTATCCACATAGACAACAACAGTGCTATCTCTATCATAGAGAATCTTGTGCAGCACTTAAGGACAAAGCACATCAACATCAAGTATCATCTAATTAGAGATAATCGTGAAAAGGGATTGATAAAACTAATCAAGATTGACATAAATGAACAATATGCTGATCTGTTCATAAAAGCTTTTGACAAACAGAGATTTAAATATCTTATATCAGCTATTGGGATGATTAATCTTGAATAGATTTTCTTAAAACTTAATCTATATTATTTCTAAAAGGAAGTGTGTGTCCTAAATTGTCTAATTTACCACCTATATAAGCCTAGTTTATCTTGGGAGAAATCTTTTTCAAATGATATTCCTTCGCATTTTGAAAAATTACCAAGTGTATTTTCTTTCGAAAGATATTAACATTTTCTTCAGAAGAATTTTAAGTCTTCTAAACACATAACTGCTTAAAGGAGATTTACCTTTTGAAGAAATTTCATATTTCTACCGAACCCAAAATATGCTTCTAAGTGATTATGTGTATTTCAAGAACAAATTTCTTCCTAAAGCAATTTCTTCCAAGACTAAATACTCTTCGGAAGAGAATTTTCTTAGGTCAATTTTCTTTCGAAGCAATTTTCACTAAGCTTAGGAATATCTTTAGAAGTCAAAATTGGCTTTGGAAGATTTTCACAAATCTTCCAAAAACAAATTAACTTCGGAAGAATCTTAACATCTAAGAAAACTAGCTTCTTGGACACATTATCAGAGGTGGGACCAACATTTGAACTTCAAAGTTTATCCTTTTACATTAAATTTGTATTATGTCCATTTCATATAAATATACCCAACAATTCCCCCATCTTTCACTTTCTTCTTCATTTACAATCATTCTAAACCTAAAATCCCACTCATCGCCTTTGTTCATATCTTTCTTCACTTGAAAGCTACCATATATGGCCAACCTTAACCGTAGAAACCAACCGGATTTCTCCATGCAGCTTCACTGGCAACATAATCAGGTTTCTTTGTTATTCTCTGAGAAAGATCCAAGTGTCTCAAAGGTTTGTTGCTTTCTTTCTCTTTCAAACTACTTCACCTCCCTTACCATTGATCCTCCACTTTATGAGGATCATCTTTTGGATTTTAGGAGGTCCTGCCAAGAGGTCACCATGGATGGTGAAAAGGTAATATCTGCCACAATGTAGGGGAGGACACTATTCATCACTCCAGCCTTCATTAACTCATACTTACATTAGGATGATGAAGAGGTGAAGTGTCATTTCCAAAATCTACTGTAAATCATTCTTTTGAGCAGATGGGCTATGAAGGGGACTTCTCAGTTAGAACCTTCAATGAAAAGGAAGGTTTCCTCTTAATAGAAGTACCTCTTACATGTTATTATTCATAGTTTGTCTAATAAAAATGGAGGATGGGATCCGATTCCATAGGACCTCTTGTTCATAGTTCATGGAATGGTTCATAGGGTTAGTTTAGGTATTCTCAATTTGTATATACTAATTTGCTTCCAAACTTGGACTCTTTAGAGTATTACATGTTTCCTAGATATGTCTTGCACATTCTCAACTATGAACTGGGCTCACAGTTGACAGGAATAGATAATATTCTTAAATTGGGATAGATGAAGCCCGACATCTTCAAAATAAAGAGAAAGTCTACTGTGGGCTTCTCAAGGGTAGAAACAACCCTGGTTCCAAAAATGCTAGAGCTCATTGCTCTAGGTGACAACCTAGCAGCACCAGCTAGTGGTGAACC
>BJCN01043292.1:0-16523 GCA_018326445.1 Flaveria brownii | reverse complement strand
GAAGGGTACCCAATCGCCAAAATAGGGTTGTTGTGTTCGAGGAGAGGTATAGTTCAATTATTGGCCTACGAGAATAGAGCAGGGGTATGTAATGATGTGATAGCTCCCGTAGATACATGTGTGATGACCGTCGAGGCTTAGAAGTTACGTTGGGCACGATGACGATAGTTTTGCATGTGTATGCATGATGTAGGTAAGTAAGTATGATGAAGACTTATATGATGGTGATGACTGATGACTTGTAAATGTCGATGTTCCTTGATTCGATACGTGTTTATCTTTCCATGGCTTTACGAGTTATGACTAATAAGTGTAATGAAAGTATTATGTAACGTAAAGTGAAAGATAATGAAAGACGAACATGATGAATGAATGCATGCATTAATAATGAATGAGAGTAATAAATCTTACAAGGAAATAAAGGAGGTGAGCAACCTTGTTGTTGCAACAGACTCGATATGGGATCCTTGTCTTGCGACCTCAGTAATCGTGGCTGTGTGCCACGAGGAGGGTAAAATCCTGACATGGTGATCAACCATGGTATAGAACCATCGCTGCATATCCTAGGTACTGTGACCAGGAGGGTGCGGTGTGCTGATATAGAAGGTCTATAATAGACCTAGGTCCAGTACCACGATTACAGAAGGATGTTGCTTGTGGCAAAGGTACACTTAAACTCTACCTTAGGTGGTGTGGCCAGGAGGTGTGATGACTGTTATAGAAGGTCTATGATATAGACCTAGGTCTAGTACCACGATACAGAAAGGTATTGTTCATAGTGATAGTACCCTTAAGCTTTACCTTAGGTACTGTGGCCAGGAGGTGCGATGCACCATTATAGAAGGTCTATGATAGGCCTAGGTCCAGTACCATGATACAAAAAGGTAAGGTTTAAGGGAGATGTAAAGAAAAGAGATAAAGATGAAAGAGTAAGAAAGTTAAAGATGTACAGAGAACGAATGATAGTCAAAGATAGATAATGAACGAACAAAAGACAGAGAACGAATGATAGTTAAAGATAGACAATGAACAAATGAAAGACAAGGAATCAATGATTATTAAAGACAGTGAACGAATGAAAGAAAGAATGAGAAAAGAAGATAATAATGATATTATCTATGTGTACGTATGATGCGTGATAGCCTAAAGTTAAGAAACGGTTTTAATGAAAGAAAAGTATGTTTTATTATAAAACCAGAACTCACCGAGCAACGCTGACTTTTTTTTTATGTTTCCAGTTGGCAGGTGAGGTTGCTGAGGATGGCACGACGTGGCTACTCAACTCTTTTGGGCCGGCATTCCTTTGTTAATGTTTTTGCAATGTATTATGTTACGTGTATTATTAAAACAAAATGGTGTTTGTAGAGGATTCGGATAAACGGGATTACCTAAGGAATCCTCTTACTACTAAAGATCACTGTTTATGACTATTTTGTAATTGATTAACGATGTATTACTTTGCAAAAGCTTTTATGATGAAATGAGATGTTTCTTTTGAATGTTTCCGTTGAAATATTTATTTAAAATCTCTGTAAATGTATGTATTATGTGCAATGATTGACCAGCTGTAAGCGTCCCGGGAACAGGGCCTTACAATGAGGCAGCATTACCCACATCTTTTTGAGAAGTAACAGGTTACGAGGACGAAACCTATATAAGGGGGGTAGACTAGTAACACCCAGATTTTAAAAAATAAAAGTGAAGAAAAGAAGAAAATGCAATTTAACCTAAGTTGAGGGGTTAAATGTGTAAAAGGTACAAAATTTTATATTATTTTGTACAAAAGTGGGCATGGCCGCCCATATTGCCATTCACATCACCTTATTCATCTGTTAAGAGAGAGAAAGAGCAGACTACGGGTTTTGGAAGAAAGAAGAAGAAGAAGTCGGATTTCAAGGTAAGAAATCGATGTTTTGAAGTGTTCTTGGCCGGTCTAAGCCTCGGTTGTGTGCAAATATGTGTTTGTGTGTTTGGTTGTGTGTGTCTTGGTAAGTTTTAGGTGGTTGGACTCATTTGCAAACGGGTTTGAAGGAAGTCATACTCGCAGGTTGCTAAGGTGAGTTCTAGAACCCCTTTTTTAAATGTTTATATATGATTTTTAGGGCTAGAAATGCATGTATGAGCATTTTTTTATAATGGGTATTCATGCCCGTATATGTGTGTATATGTATGCTGGTAGGGTTTGATTTGGGTGATTGTATTGTTATGATCGTGTGATGTATGTGTTCATGTGGCTTAGAATGTTAGTGATAGGCTTGGAACATGATGGATGTTGATTTGGGGGCTGAGTTATGTTGTTAGAATAGGTTGGTTGCGCATCCGCCTAAAATTGGCCCATGCGCCCAATGGTTGAATTGCCTAAGTGTTTTCCCCAAACGCCCAAAACCCATGCGCCTGTATAGTGCCTATGCGCCTAGAAATTTGCCCAGAAATCTAAGTGTTAGGTCATGCACCTAAATAGTGCCCATGTGCCTAGAAGTTTCCCATGCGCCTAAAAGGCGATGCGCCTGCATAGTGCTCATGCACCTAGAGACTTAAGATTATTTTCTTAAATTTTGGGAAAAAGTGAAGTGTTAGGCTTTGACTTGGGATGTTCCCAGGGTTGATGTAAGATAAATGTATGATGTTGGATGATGTGGTATGTGATGTTTATGATGATGTCTTTTATGGTTATGTCCATGTTTATGTTCCTTGTTATGTATGTTTATTTTCTGTGGCTTTGCGTGGTATGTTAATATCAATAAACGTATAGTATGTAATGAAAAGCGGAATATAATGAAAAGAGGAACATAGTGAAGGGTGTTAGCTAAATTGTGTGTTGGTTAGCTACCCTGGAAGGATGCATACTAGGGCCTAATCTTTGTGATTGGCCATATGTATGGAACCCTTGTCGCTTGTCCTAGGTACTGGAGTCAGCTTCGTGCATAATGTTTGGGGTCTATGATGGACCTCAGGCCCCGTAACCAGCTTCGTGCACAATATTCGGGGTATAGCACATGGAATTGGTCCAGAATGAAAGATGAATGACAATGATAAATGTACTTGCCCTTAGCCCAAAAGCCAGCTCCGTGCACAATGTTTGAGATATAGTACATGGCTTCAAAAGTAAATGAATGTACGTAAGGTATGGTAAGGAAGATAACGAGCGATAACGATGATGTACGATGATGAATGAACGAAAGTTAACGAACGATGATGAAAGATATTAATAATATTATCTATGTGTACATATGATGCATGATCACGTATGACGTAAAGAAACGTTTTAACAGAAAGTAAAGTATTTTATTTATAAAACTAGAACTCACTCTACAATGCTGACTTTTATGTTTTTCCAGTTGGCAGGTAATTCTTGTCGAGGATGGTACGACACAACTACTTGGAATTTTTGGATGGAATCCATTTGTATAAATTATGACGTTTTTATGATGTAATGCAAACAACAAGATTTTGTAATAGTGAACTACATTGTATTATTTTGCTAAAGCAGTTATAGTTATATGAAATAGTTTTAAGTCATTTTGTTGTGATGTTTTCATAGATATAAAAATATATACTGTATGTTTTATGTGCAATTATTGACCAGCTGTAAGTGTCCCGGGAACGAGGCCTTACAAAGGTAGACAAAACCCCATTTGAGATATGTCATGTTCTAGTGTATGGGGAAGTGATTCTGATATCACTAATGAGTCTGATGACAAGCTAGATCCTCAAGGAAAACTATTATTTTTGTTGGATACTATAATGAAATCGGATATTACTTTTACCATCATGACGCAAATATGACTTCCATCACAAGGAAGGCACACTTGCTCAAGAAAGAATTTATTGATCGAGGATCTAGAAGTAATATTATGGATCTTGAAAAAATTCAAGAATCACAAATAAACCTAGATGTAGTTTCGTCTAAACAACAAGAAGTTATTGCTACTTCAGACATAGACACAAGTGTTCACGGAAGTAGTAGAACTCACTTTGGTTGTTTTGGTTGCATCAGCCTTTCTATTAACCTTACAAACTCTCCCTAGGCCGATGTTACCAAAACAAAGAAGCTTGCTAAGCAATTAAGAGTCCTTATTAGGTTCAAGACCATTCCCTTTTTCATCATTTGGTTAGGATCCTTTAGGCTCTCATAATACCTTATCATGTCATGGAGATAATGTAGAGGTAGATCAAGCATGTCGTGCAAAAAATAGACATCTTGACAACCTTGATATCTAATGACATACCATCTGTTTGGATTAGCAGTAAAAGTCCAGGACAAGATAGATCTATAAATGCAAGAGGCTGTGCTTGAGTAGGAGTTTGTTGAGCAGCCTCTTGTTGTAGTTCCTCAGGATGGTCTAACTCATCCTGAGATGAGGAGGTGGATGCCTTGGTCTTCTTCTTCTTCTTCTTCTCAAAGATACTTTTATTGGCCATCCTTTTCTTCCTCATTGAAGTCTTTAACTGAGAGGACTAGCCTTTAGCACCAGCTTGTTTTGTTATCTCTCTCAGTAAGGTTCCCTTCCCTCACAAGTTCAGAAGGAGATGGAGCAGGACCTTGTTGTGGATTACAAGATAAAGTTAGCTGAGATGCATCTCTAGGTACAGGTTATGTTGTCTCAAGGGGTTCGACCTTATCCTCGACTTTAGGAGGAGTTTGACTTGGTGAAAAATATAAGTCAATAAGCTCTCCTTTTTTTAATCTTCTACTTGACAACTATAATATGCTAATCCATAATGGATAGAGACATTAGACCAAGCCTCCTTCCAGAAAACCCATACAACTTTAAGAAGCTCATTATCCCTACCTATCGGTAGACTTATTTTGATATTTTGATGATGGCTGATGACTTTGTAGCCTCTTCCCTCATCTTTCTTTTGGTAGCCTTCTTTTCTTTGATAACTTGTTGCTCCAGCTATTTTGATATTTTGATGATGGCTGATGTACTTATATGATAAGGGAAGAAGTGAAAATGCTTGATAGAGGTATGTGGCACTAAGGTATTTAATCATGTTTTGTCTATCAACTTCCTTGTCTACTTGAGGTTGTTCAGTTGCGACAACCTCTGTCTCATGACTTTCTTGAACAAGGGAGAGGGTAGGAGCATACTTGTAAATCATTTTCTTCCTTCTTTTTTCTTTGATCTTGAGGAGCAAATCTGCATCCTCTGCCTCCTTCCTCTCCTTATACATCTCCATGTCTACTAGTTTATTTAGCTCTTCCCAGGGAAGAGAGATAATTTCATCTACTTTATAGTTCCTGGTACCCAAGTAGTTTATCTTGGCTGCCCTCAACTCATCATGTTGAGTGTTTGTCCTGGGGGTAGCCTTGATAGCAGCTTCCATGAAGCCTGGAGACCCACTTGAACTCTCACCCTTTAGCTTCCTCTTCCTCTCTCGCTCCTCTTCCTCAATCTCCTTAAGAGTTAGTTTCCTTTTCCCATTGTTACTCACAAGCCTTGGTGATTCAGAGTGGAGAGAGCTTTGGTCTTCATTGCTTGATATAGCAATCAAGCTCTAGCCAGAAAAAGGTTGTGAATCACCTTCACTAGTTGGTGCCTCACTGAGGTAATGGGTGTTGAAGTGGTACCTGTATCAAGATTCAAAAGTTCAACTACTAGGCATTCAGTCATGGCTTCCCCTTTGAAGCTAATCTTAAGCTCCACCTCAATAGTTGACCAATAGCCTTACCTTCTAGCCTCTGTCTATATTGCCTTTATCCTAGCTTGAACTCTTCTAGCACCCTTTCTTGAATCCTATCTACTAACCTTGCAGCTTGCTTGTGTTGGTGTTGGCTTGGGTTAGCAAGTGGAAGGTCAATCAAATATGTACTCTTATAGAATCTCAGGTTTGAGAAGTTGAAGATTTCTTATTGCCCATTAGTTCTAGAGATTACCAGATCTCTCCTATTAGTGTCATGCCTCCATCCCATGATTAAATTCTCAAAGTGTTGAGATGGAGTGGGCATAACTCTAGGTATACCCTCCTCAAACAAACTCTTTATGAGTGAGTCCACATCAATGTGAACTTGAGGATTTTGCTTAGTATGAACAATTACAAGTGAGGGTGATGAATCCTCAAAGTCCATACTCTATAAAGAACTCCCAGGTTCTGTGATTGCTTGGACTTTCACTCTATTTTTAGTAGCATCACCCTCTTGCATAGGTGTGCTAGAGGTTAGGTCTATTACATCTATAGGTTCTTCTATTCCTTGTTGAGTCCTCTTTAAAGGTCTCTAAACTAGTATCTTCTTGAGATCAGAAATCTCAAGTTGCTAATCACTGACCCTTTTTTGGAAGGTGGTCACTTGAGATTACAAGTGACTAACCTTAGAGACTAAATAGGTGCATGTTTTGGTTAGCTTTTGCACCTCTAACCTCATGTTCCCCTCATCTTTATCAGAAGAATCATGGGGAAATGAGAGAATATGACTAAAGTCTTCATCTTCATCACTAGCACTATTTTTTGCTGCTAGATTTCCGCTGCATAATAAAAACTTCAGGTGAAACGTTAATGGGCTGGGTTGCCATAGTTGAGGTCTTAATGATGTAATTACTTGCTAAAGAGAGAGCCTCTTCCATATGGACCTCCTAAATAGATCTAGGGAGACCCACCTCAGTAGTGGGTGGATATGGGCTAGACATGGGAGAGGTAGGAGTACTCATCTCTTTTTGAGAAGAAGAGGAAAATAGAGACTCATGGTACTCACTGAATCCCACGTCTCCATCATTATAGATTTCCAGGTTGGGAGATGGTATGTTTAGATCAAGAGGCTGGGGATGATAACCTTCCCTCGAAGGTTTTTCACTAAGTTTTCAGACTCTGAGTGAAGGCTTAAGGCTGTTGGGCTTGTGAGCTCATTACCCTAAGCATGAGGGACTTGAGCATTGATCATTTGGGTAATGGGAGTGGTTTGCTCCTCGGGGGATGAGGGAACTCCAGTGTCCACTTCTTCTTGTATTGGTGGTGAGTAGCCTGTGTAGGGGTTTGTTTGGATTTTCTCTAGTAGGTGATGGTTATTTGTGGTGGTGTGGGTTGTTGTGAAGTAGAAGGTGGGGGTTCAACACTAGTTGGTACTACTAGGTTGTCACCTTGAGCAACAAGCTCTAACATTTTTGGGACAATGGCTGCTTCAACCTCTAAGAAGCCAACAGCTGGCTTTCTTATAGTCTTGAAGATGCCAGGCTTCATCTGTCCCAATTTTTAAACTTTACCTATTCCCCTCAATTATGAGCCAATTTATAGTTGAGAATGTGCTGGACATATCTAGGGAACATGTAGTATTCTAAAGAGTGCAAGTTTGTAAGTAAATTATTATACACAAATTATGAGTAACTGAACTTGACCCCCTGAACCATCCCATGCATTATGAAAGGGAGATCCTCAGGAATCTGGTCCCAGCCTCAATGCCTGTTGGATAAGCTATGAATGGCCACATGGAGGAGGTATTTCCATTGAGAGAAGACCTTCCCTTTTCTGAAGGTTTTGTCTGTAAAGTCTCCTTCATAACCCATTTGTCTAAAAGACTGGTTAACAACAAACTTGGGAAGAGACAAATCATTTTTTACATCATCCAGCTAAAGATGAGTGTTTATTGATGCTAGAGTGATGAAGATTATTGATGTGGGCCCAAGTGTGGATGAGCAAGCTTTATCCTTTTTGGAGGACCAAGATCGCTTATCAAAAGGGGTTTCACTGAAATGGGCATAACTTGGGCTAGAAGTCATCATTTCAGGCCCATGACCAGTCAAAACGACCATTGGACCGAGAAGCACGTTTTTACAAACGCCGTAGGCAGTTTGGGTAATCCTTTCGGCTCAAAAAGGCTTATTTTAGGATTTATTTCAATTTTTGTCTTATTTTTACATTTTGTTGGACTTTGCGTTTGGCCCAGTTTTTGGCCCTTTATGTTTTTGTAGCCCATTCGAATTTGGTTTTGTTTCTTTATATGTTTTTAAGAGTTGGGAAAAAGATTATTGAAGTTTTATGAAAATCTGCTTTCCTCTCTATCACAGTGTGTGTTAGTGTAAACCCTGATTATCGGTATTCCTTGTGAATCAACGATAGTTAAAAGAATTGTTCCTAGTATTCTTCTTGAATCAACAGGCTCAATTATCTATCTCTCTATTTATGAATGCATCAATTATCCTCCCCTACACTGTGGTAGACAGTGCCTTCTCCACATCCATGATGACCTCTTGGAAAATCATACAAAAGTCCAAAAGTTGCTCCTCATAGAGTGGAGGATCAATGGTGAGGGAGGTGAAGTAGTTTGAGAAGGTAAGAAAGCGGTTAACCTCTGAGAAAGTTGGATCTTTCTTAGAGTTCAACAGAGAAACTTGATTGTGTTGCATGTGAAGTTGCATGAAAAAACGGGATGGTTTTTGTGATCAGGCTTGGCCATGGAGAAAGCTTACTTGTGAAGGAAGATAAGAACATAGGTGGTTTGTGGGTGAATTTAGGTTAGAGAAGTTTGCGGATAAAAAAGAAAGTGAAAGAGGGGGAAACCGTTGGGTATATATGTATGAAATGGATTTGAGATGAAGTTAATGCAAAAGGTTAATCTTTGAAATCCGGATGTTGGTTCCACCTCTGAAAAGTGCCTAAAAAGATAGTTTTCTTGGAAGGTGAAAATCTTCCGAAGGTATTTTTTTCAGAAGTTTTGATAGAAGCTTCCGAAGCCAATTTGAATTCGGAAGATATTCTTTAGCTTTATGAAAATTTCCTTCGAAAGAAAATTTATTTAAGTATTTTCTTTTATGATGAATATTTTGTTTAAGAAGATATTAAAATTTAGAAGTTTTAATCATAAGAGAATAAATCTTTGCAGACTTAATTGCTTTCAAAAGAATTTTGTTCTTTAAGTTCATATAAGTACTTAGAAGCATATTTTAGCTTCGAAAGAAGTGTTAGCATTTCTTCCGAAGATAAATTTCTTATAAGTAGTTATCTGAGTTGAAGACTTAAATTTCTTCCGAAGACAAATTTATTGTCTTTTGAAAGAAAATATATGTAAGATTTTCAGAATTCTAAGGAGTATCATTTGAAAAGGTTTTTCTTCCAAGGTAAACTAGGCTTATGAAGGTTATAAGATAGACAAATTAGGGCATATTGGTTGTAGAAATAGTATTGATTTATGTTTAAAAAATCTATTCAAGGTTAATCATCTCAATAGTTGATAAAAGATATTTAACTCTTTGTTCATCCAAAGCTTTGGTGAACAAATCAACATATTCTTTATTTGTGTTAACTTTGACTAGTTTGATTAATCATTTTTCAAAATTATCTCTAACTAAGTGATACCTGATGTTGATGTGTTTTGTCCTTGTGTGTTGCATATGATTCTCTGTAATAAAGATAGCACTATTATTGTCTATATGGATGGGAGTCTCTTTGAAGTTGAATCCATAGTCTAGCATATGATTCTGAATCCAAAGCACTTGAGCACAACATCTTGAAGCAACAATGTATTCAGCTTCACCAGTTAATACATGCACATAGTAGTGTTTCTTGCATTGCCATGAGACTATCCTTCCACCAAGGAATTGACATCCCCAGATGTAGACTCTGCAGTCATGTTGCAACCACCATAGTCACTTCTTTATTAGTATACATATTGAAGTCAAAATTCTTTGGATACCAAAGGCCTAGCTTAGGGGCACCCTTAAGATATCTAAGAATCCTCTTGATAGCAACTAGGTGTGACATCTTGGGGGTGGCTTGATATCCTGCACAAATGTATGTGGCAAACATGATATCAGGCCTACTGGCTGTGAGATACATAAGAGACCTAATCCTAGCACTGTAAAGCTGTTCATCCATACACTCCCCCTCAAGGTCAGGTCTAAGGGAATGGTTTCTGGATATGGTGTCTTTGCAACCTTACACTCAGTCATGTTGAATCTTGTAAGTATATCTTGTACATAGTTTGACTTACTTATGAAGATGCCACTGTCAACTTACTTCACTTGAAATCCAAGAAATAAATTGAGTTCACCCATGACACTCATTTCAAATCTATTCTTTATCACTTCTCAAAGTCTTTGCAGTGCTTTGGATTAGTTGACACAAAGATAATGTCATCTATATACATTTGAACCATCATTAAGTCATTGCCTATTCCATTGATGAAGAGAGTTCCATCTATGCTGACAGAGATACTGAGATAGTGTCTTATACCACTTCCTTGTAGCGCAGTCCATAAAAAGCTTTATCAAGCTTGCAGACATAATCAGGATGATCTAGATCTGTAAAGCCAGATGGTTCTTTTACATATACCGTTTCTTCAATCACCCCATATAAGAAGTCACACTTGACATCAAGTTGGTAGACCTTGAAATCCTTGGATGCAACAAAAGTCAGGAATATCCTAACAACTTCAAGTGTTGCCACAGGAGCAAAGACATCGGTATAGCCAATTCCCTCTTCTTGTGTGTATCCTTGAACAACTCGTCTTGTCTTATTCTTGATGACAAGTCCTCTATCATCCTTCTTGTTTTTAAATACCCACTTGGTTCCTATAGTAGTCTTCCCTTGAGGAAAAGGACATAGGTTCCAAATCTTTTGTCTTTTGAAATAAAGTAGCTTCTTTTGCATTGCTTCAACCCAACTTCCATCTTTCAAAGCCTCATCAACTTTCTTTGGCTCTATCTAGGATAAGAAACAAGAGTAGAGACAAACACTTTTGTCATGGGTTTGTCCTCTTGTTCTTACCTCCTTGTCAACATCTCCAATGATGTTTATGGTGGGATGTGACTTGTGGATTCTGAGTTGAGGGATCATAGCAAGTTGATTAGAGAGATCTAAATTTGAGAAATTTAGATCAAGTAATGGAGTATCATCCACCACATCAGCAGACTATCAAAATATGCTTGATCCAATAAGTGTGTGACATTATTGATGTTGTCTTCCATGGAGTGGTTATTAGCCTTAAGAAACTCTTGAACACTGTCACTACTTCCACTTCCTCCTACATCTGAAGTTCTTTTATTTGAGTTTTATGCCTCTAAGCTAGAATTTGTAGGCACCTCAGATGTATCAGTTGGATTTATCATGGTTGTGCTGATAGGAACTTCATTTACAAGGTTAGTTCCTCCTAAAGCTAAAGTAGTATGATTGTTAGGTCTTCTCAGCTCAAATCATGGGTCAGAATCTTCTATTGATAAGATATTTATGGATCCTAAAACATTCTCACAAGACTTGTTAAAACAGTTGGTAACTAAATCAAGATCAAACAACCAATCAGGACTAGAACCTTTCACACTAGGAGTGTGCACAATGAAGGTCACATTGGCTGACTCCTCAACTACTCTATTTCTAAGATTGTATACTCTATAAGCCTTAGCTTGGGAAGAATATCCAATAAAATGTCCATCATCTGATTTCTCAACAAATTTGGCTACTTGATCTTTGGTATTCAAGATGGTGCAAGGACGTCCAAATGACCTGAGGAAATCAATAAAAGGTCTCTTTTTGTGCTAAAGTTCTTAAGGAGTCTTACCATGATTATTAACTACTACAAAATTTTTTGCACATAGCAAGCAGTGTTCACTGCTTCTGTCCAGAAGGTGATGGGTACTTTAGAGTTAAACAACATAGTTCTTACAGCTTCAATTAGTGTTCTGTTTCTCCTCTCAACAACACATTTTGCTGAGGAGTCCTGGGAGCACTGTATTATCTTGTAATACCCTCTTCATCATAAAATGTATCAAGGATTGGGTTCTTAAATTCAGTTCCTTGATCACATCTTATGGTCTTAACCTTGTGATCATATTGATTCACAATTTTTAAAATGAAGTTCTTCAAGTTCTCCGAAGTCTTATCCTTAGTTCTAAGTAAACAAACCCAAATGAATCTTGTGAAATCATATATGATCACCAAACAATATGAGATCGTTTCTAGACTCATTAAACTAGTAAGGCAAAAGAGGTCCATATGTAACAAGTGTAGTGGGGTGTAGTGATAGAGATTCTTTCCTTTAGCATGTGAGATACCTTGTGTTGCTTCCCTTTCAGACATGTAACATAATGGTCATCACTTGTAAACACTCTATTTGGCGTTTCAGCTACCAAATCATTTTTAATTAATTAATCCATGTTTTTAAAGTTTACATGGCATATTTTTTTATGCCTAAGGAAAGACCATCACTATTTGTTTTAGATAGAAAGCAAGAAACTTCTCCTAAGGGGGATGTTTCTTATAGGTCCATCTTGTACATGTTCCCTTTCCTGGGGGGCTCTAAGCAAGATATGCTCCTGAGGAATGACCACCCCGGACATGAGAACAATACACTCATGCTCAGTAAAGTGCATGTTATGTCTCTGATCACAAAATTGGGACACAGTAGATTGTACCCAGGCTCTTTGATAAAGTTTACCTTTTCAATGTTGAGCTTACCAATTGTTACACTGCCCCCTTCTAGTAATGGAACCTCCAACATCTTCTCCAAAAGCAAATGGCCTTCCATCAATTTTCATGCGTCTGGAACAACCACTATCAATGATCCATACATTCCTCTTGCTCTTTAGCTGCTCCTGCACCAAAAAATAGTTAGTTACATTTGGAAACCCAAGCCTCATTAGTCTTGGGCTCTTCAAAATGAATTAAAGACAATGCAACAGTAATTGATCCTATGTTAAGACTTTGAGGATCAACTATTGTTGATGAAGAACTTTTAGTCACATGGTCTTCCTTCATCTTCCACACTATCTTTGGAAGATCAGACAACACTTTGGAAGTTTTAACAACTATGAAAGTTTTGGAGACTGGGCCTTTGAAATATTTTTCTTTCACACAACAGACTTTAGTACTTCGGAAGCATTCCTTTCTTCCAAGACCAACTTTTCTTCCAAAGGCAAGTTTTCACTTGTCTCCTTCTTCACTTTCGAGGCTGCCTTCTTCTTGATCTTCTTAGAAGTTTTCTTCTTGATAATGTGGATAGTATTTTTAGGATTGTAAAGGCAATCCTTAGCAAGATGAGAAGTAATGCCACACATGATACAGTCCATTTGCTTCCTTCTGAAAATCTTCTTTTGAGAGAAAGGCTAAACTTGATCACTTTCTATCTCCATCTTTATCTTCACAGATGATGTAGTAAGCTTCTTAGGGTGAGGCTTGCCCTTGGAGCTAGATGGTTAAGGATGTTTAGCAGTGTTACATAGCTGATTAGTCTTATTCCCTTTGTTCGGATGATTTGGACAAAAACTAGAACTCCTGATACGGAGTTCATAGTTAGGTCTTCAGCCTTTACCACTTCAAACCATGTATCTATAAACACTTGTTTCTTCTTAGAGTTGAAAGTGGCCTTGATCTCTTGAGCCTTCCTTGACTTCCTCTTGGGTTTTCTAATCAAGTTCTTCCTCTTGGACTTGGTTATCCAAACTTCCTTTCTCTCCTCAGAATAATAGTGACCCTTCTTATGATGCTCTTCTTTAAGAAAACATTTCTCTGTCTTGGCTTTGTTGGTCACAAGCTCAACTAGCATTCTGTTAACTTAGTGATGACATCTTTGATCTGAGTCCTATAGTTAGTATGTTCATGTTTGAGAGTGGAAATGGTTTTTTCTAAATATTCTATTTTAAGTTTGTAATCATTTTTAGCTCTTATGAAATGAGATTTTAAGATGTTTAAGGACTCAAGATCATATTTCATCTCTTAGTTATAGGACCTATATCTGTTAACTTTAGCAATACATTCAGGTGTACGAAAATGTTCCAATACCTTGGCTTCCTCATGATTTGTCATCAGTGCTTAGTTTGGAATGCATCCTTAACCTGAAAGCTCTAGTCAAAGCCTCCTTCTTCAACAGTAACTACAACTTCCTACTTTGGCTTCTCATTTTGGGTGGCTCTATCATGTAGTTTGGTTTGGTTTGTTCTTGGCCACCATTTATTCTTGGTGCCTTGCACCCTCTAACAAACTTTCCCATTTGGTTACAGTTGTAACACTTCACTTTGCTTTCATCCCAAACTTTCCATTGTTTACATTACTAGGAAACTTCATCATTGTCCTCTTGTAGAACTTCTTTGCTCTATGAGTAAGAAGAGCCATTTGCTGGACTATTTCCATGTATTCCAAATCATCTGGATGGATATAATCTAGGTCTTCAAGCATGAAGAGAAAGTTGCTTGTGCTTTCATTAGTTGACACAAAGGCTTGTGAAGAGTTTGTCTCTTTGAATGGGCTTCCTTGGACGTAGATCTCCTTTAGTTTCTCCGAGAAGGTCATGAAAGGACCCTTTTGTGAGTTGTCAGGGTAGCATATGAGATGATGCTATGGTTCTCTGCAATCCCTTCCACATGAAGGGCTGAACTCTACTGATTGTTGGAGTTACCAGATGGATTTTGCATGTTCATCTTCATCTTGTTGCCACTAAGGATACCATACAACTCAGTAAGAGTAAGAGTCATAAGGTTCTAAGCTCTCTTAATAACAACAAAATAATATGTCCATTGTCTAGGAAGAGAGGACATGAACTTCCTCACAATATTCATGTTCTCAAGAGTTACTCCAACATCCATTAAAGTATCCACAATCTCAACATACCTAAAGTATTGTTGAGTCATGGCTTCACCTGTCTTGTAGGTGAAGTTCTCAAACTGCTTCTTCAAAAGGTCATTCTTGTTCTCTTTTGCTTTAGTGGACCTCTCATACATGAGCTTCAGTGCATCCCATAGTTGCTTTGCATTTTTGCACTTCTTGAAGCCTTTGTATATGGAGTTTGGAAAAGCAGTTTGGAAGGCAGTCATGGCTTTCTAATCTATATCTATCTTCTTCCTATCTTCTTCAGGATAGTTAGCTACCTCTTTTGGTATCATACCACCTCCAACAACAACTAAAGAGGTTCTTGGTATGTGAGGTCTAGAGAAAACATACTCCCACATCCTAGAGTCTTAAGACTTAAGGAAGCCTTCCATTCTTTGGCACCAAGTATCAAAATCTTCAAGAATGATTAGTGGGGACTTTGTCACGATACCGGTTTCCATATCAGCCTTTGTGAGAGCTACAATTTGACATGTTAAGTGTTTTATGAAACTAAAGGATTTAAGATAGTGAGATCTTACAATCAAGAGCCTGAAATGCTTTGATACCAATTGCAGGACCGGTTAAAGGAGGTTGTTAGATCTAGGAACAATAGGTCTAGATCATTTTGTATAAGTTTAGAACTTTAATCAATACTTTTAATGAATGATTTAATTCATTATTTTGATGTATGTATTATGTATATAGGTTAACTCTTATTTGTGCTGATTTATGAATGCTTGCAGGTAAAACATTATACTTGGTCAATTTGTGAAATTGACTAAGTGTAAGAAACATCTATGGATGAACATTTTTGTTCTTCCGTAGATATGTTTCTTTCAAATCCAATCATCCGAATATCTTCTGCTAAAGAACAAATGCCTTCAGAAGAACAGATAGCTTCAGAAGAACAAATGCCTTTGGAAGAACAGATAGCTTCAGAAGAACAAATGCCTTCAGAAGAACAAGATATATTCAGAAGAACTAATACCTTTGGAAGAACAAGATTCATGCGGAAGAACAAACATCTACAGAAGACTATGTACTTGCAAAGTCCAAACACTTGAATTTAAATAATACAAGTGTTATAAGTCGACAAGTCAACACGTCAACAAGACAGCGGTGCAAATCCTAAGAGATCTGGTGTTTCCTTAACTGAAACACACGTGCCTATAAATATGGATCCTAGGTTTCACATCAAATGGAGAGAAGCACAAGAAGGCTCAAACATGAACACAGAAGCAACCAAATGGCAAACCCAAATATCACATCAACATAAACGCTAGCAACCTTCACATCAACATTAACAGAATCATAACATTTATTGTTTATAGCATTCATTGTTAATTCATCTGTAATCATTAATCTGTTTTAATGAAATACGTTTGAATTAATTCTTGTCTTCGCATTAATTGTGTTCATATCATTGTGTTTGTCGTAATCATCAATCATTATATTTTACATCAAACAATTAAACAAGATTAATGTTGTGATTGATTAATGGTTTGACCTTTAGGCCTATTTTCAAAAACCGGTTTTACTTCAGGCATCATAGACTTGCCAGTGGCTTGTCTGTGTTATCTGTGGTGTTGGGGAGGGGTATTAGACCTTGCAGGTGTTTTAGACCTTGGTTTTGTGAAATTAGGTTTAACATCCGGATCTAGTTTTACTTTACGCCTAGGTGTCTGATGCGAGGACAGTGTGAAGAAATGTGTCCTCTTTGTCCACAAGTATAGCATGATCTCCTCTCAACAGGACTAGGAGATCTCTTGTGGGGTGGGGAGTACACTTAAGGCATGGGCTTTTTGGTCTCAACTTTTGGTTTTTCACCTTCTTTGACAAATTTGATTTGGTTAATGTTATGATTACTTTGTCTTTTCAAATAGTTGAGATCTTGCATAACCGGTTTAGACTGAATAGGTTTTGAAGTCTTTAGTTGTGTAACAGCAGATTGTGAACCCAACCCAAGAGGTACGTTATCATCCTCTTCCACCCAGTCCTCAATGATGACTTTATCC
>BJCN01043090.1:0-11090 GCA_018326445.1 Flaveria brownii | reverse complement strand
GAAACATATCTATAACGTGAGCAGGCAATCGCACGGCAGGGTACACACGTTGAGGATGCTGGGGCGGTTCCTGGTCATGCGATGGAGGAATGGGCTGATCCTCCCCGCCACCAAGCGGCTTGTGGGCAACCTGAACGTGGACCTCATTCAAATAAGAAGTTATAATAAAACAAATACTACTTCAACCTGGTTCGAATCTTCGATATGTGGCTCCTCATTCAAATCTGGAAGCTTCGGCTTTTGATAATGATCTCCTGAACCCGACGTTGTTTTCTAATTAACGTGTTTTTTTTGAACGACGAAGGCTATTTATGCTAAAAAACAGAAGAATATATTTGTTGAAAAAAATGAACTTCAAAAAATATGGGCAACGTATAGTTGTTGAATTAAATATGGTTGTTGAATGAAATTGGAAGGTATTTATTGTGAAATTTTGGGCGACAAACCGTCACGGTTTGGCCAAACCGTGACGGTTCGAAGTAGGTGACGCGCGAATCCGGGGCCTTTTGTCAACATCAACAGAGTACATCGTACCGTAAAGGTGTACCTGGTACCCTAAAGGTCACGGTTAAGGCAAACCGTGACGGTTTGGTGACTGGTTTTCACTTTATTCGTGTCCTTTTGTCGTTTTATTGTCACGTGGTATCGGATGACTGACACAGAAACCATGACCACAAGCCCTTGCGGTCACGATTAGGTTGCACAACGTGACCTTTTGCCGTAACTGTGACCTTTAGGTCCGGCCTACCCCCAAAAACCCCTGCGGTGTCCCCATTAGAACCCATTTTCAAACATTCAATATATTATTCTGTTGTGCAATAATGAAAAGTAAGTAGTTTCAAGATGTTCTTTAATTTCAAATGATGTAACATTAAGTGTTTTCAAATGAAATATAATCGCTTTCAAAGCCTCATGATGGTAGGATGCTTAGGCTTTTTTTAGTGGAGATCTGGGTTTAATCATTCATGGGTAAATTATTTTGGATGGTCAGTTCACGAGTATGATCAGACAATGCCAAATATATGTCCTAGCACTGTATGGTCAGGCTTGGTTTAGAACCGTGAGAGGGTTCTTCTGTGATGTTTTGAGACTAGGGTGTTGCAGGCCGGTTGACGAGTACGGTAAAACTTGTTTATGTAACATTAATTAGATGTTATTTAAGATCACTATAAATTAAATATAAGATGTTATTCAAAATTATTTAAATTTACTAGATATTAAATATAATACCAAAGTATATAGCAATGTTAACAGTATATACGGGCTGAGGTGAGTTTGAGCACAAGTTGTTTGACATAAGAGAGTTCGAGTTTACAATTGACTTGTTTAGAAAATATCTATGATTATAACTTTCAGGTATAATATAATATATATTCTTTTATTGTTTTAATACCGTGAAGTTATATATATATATTAGTAAGTATTATATAATAAAAATATACAAACAATAGGATCATTTAAGTATGCGCACTAAACAATAGGATCATTTAAGTATGCGCACTTAGTCAGGTGGGATATGTGAAACTCGGGCTCAAGAATATTTGTTACGCGAGTAAAAATATGAGCTCAAGCTCGTTTAAGCTTGGCTCAGTTTTAGCTTTTAATGAGCTGATCATGCGTAGATCACATACGGTTTGGGTCATTACACCCTGTTAGGAAAAGGGGGTTAAATGAACGTCCATAAGCTACTCAAGATTAGATTAGATGCATAAACTCTCAAATTGAGCCGAGCACAAATTTAATTTGATATTTATTTAATAAACAAGTTTAAGTTTCGGACTTGGTACATGGTACTTGATTTAGTTTGAGCCAAAATAGCATGTTACTATCTTCTATAATTTATAACATATAACTGTGATAAAAACTAAAATTTACATATTGTTTTTATATATAATTTAAAATAAGAAAGTAAAAATAGTTAATATAAACATCCAAAGACAGATAATAAATAAATAGTAAATAAGTCGAGTTTGAGATTAAGCTAAAACCTAAGCTGAGCTTGAGTTTGTAGCATTAAACACGAGTCAGGCTCGAGTTCCTTGAAATGAGCTAAGATCGAGCTTCTTAAGTCGAAGAGCCGAACTCAAGCTTAAGTTGCTTTCATTTACACCGGTGCAGAGAGAATAAAAACATGGGAATGGGCCTAGGACCAGAATGACTAAAGGCTACATCAGTCTTTGCTATTGAAAGGTGAGTTTAAGCTTAACCGAAATTGGGCTTAAACATGTAGTGGCTTTTGGAGCATTGGGCTTGAACATAGGATTGTAATTTGAATTTGAATTTGAATTTAAAAGGGGACATGTGTCTTGTGAAGGAAAAATAAATGTCTTCCAACTTTTAAAATAAAGAAAATGAAAGTAAGTTACATAAAATTACTTAATTTTTTTAAACTATGAAATTTATCTTTTTGTGAAAATTATGAACGGATATTTTCACTTCTTGACTATTTGATTGTCGTTTTAATCCTTTGTTAAATGTGACAACCTAAAATTTTAGATCATATGTTGTAAATTATAACATCTAAAAGACAATCGTTCATATAAATGGTCCGCGACATTCTAGTGGTTACAGGTTATCACAAATACGATCCTTAACCAGTATAAGAAGCTCAATATCACTGACGTCTCTTTTTTCTTTTCTTTTTTTTCAAATCAAAAGTTGCTTGTCCACTCCTCTCTCAGCTCCCTCTCACAAAATGGTCTATGACAATCTGTAGCCACCACCTTTTGATCTTAAAAAAAGACGTCTTTGTAAACATATTCGCCAGTTACAGGACATGTAGGGGGTCTGTTAGGTGTATCACGCCTTTGTGAACATGAAAGGACACATAGGGGTCTATTAGGTGAAAATCCTTATGCTATGAATGCTATTAGGATCATAAACTATTAGTAAACTCGTGTATTACCCGGGTTGAATAAATAAAATATTATATACAATAAAATATTAAATATAAAATGATATATTAAGGTAAGATACAATTGAAATTACGTGTATAAGTAAGGATTATAAGTAATATATAATAGTGATATCAACTTTTTAATCTTTTGTTCTCAAACTTGTGTTTTCTCTAAAATATTAACATTTTGTTTCACAAAAAGTTATTTAAAAAAATATCACTTTAAAAAATTATTATAACTCCTGGTCTTAGTTATTTTTGGTTTATATTAAGATTAGTTTTTAAAAACACTAATTTAAAATATTTAGATTCTTAAAAAAGTTTAATGTATTAGGAATTTAAAAAAATAAATAATACTATTAATAATTAAAATAATTATTTAATACGCATAACAAGTATACGCAAACCATATTATATTGTCTCCAATTGTCTGGAGACGATCGAATGCAAAAGGATTTCGACAATATATGTTCTAGATGACTCTAGAAGCCAAACAAAAATAAAAGCTAAATGACGTGATGGCCATCTCTAGAAGACTCAAAAAGCTAAATAAAAATACTAGTAACATAAGATACACTTGTTACTTATAAACATAATCAAGGTTAAAAAAACTGTATAATCATGTAATCACATCGTTATAGATCGCATTTGAAACAATAGGAATGTTTTATACATCAAATTTGAAGACAACAGCAAGTATGCAATTGGTTATTGCATTCGAAATAATAGGAATGTTTTTATACAACGTATTTGAAACAAGTTTAACTAGTTATACAATTCTTGTCATGTTCTACTTAAAGTTAGTACCATAATAAACTTAAAGAAACGTTCGTTACATTACCAGTCTTAAGTGGACAACGACGATAAACACAAAAACAGATATAAGATAGTTATATAGTCATCTTATTTTCTCTCACATCACAACTAAATTTCACTAGCGTATACAAGTGTTTACTAAAGTTTCATTCTCTAATTAAAAACTGTGGTTTTAAAAACCGCGGTTGAGATAAAGTTTCACTAGTGTAAATGAGCTGAGCCAGGCTGGGCTGGAATTCAAATTTAAACGAAACGAACCGGCTCGGCTTAGTTCGTTTATCTTAACGAGCAAGAAAATTGGGCTTGAGCTCGGATCTAGAAAAGTTCTGAGTCAGCTTGTTTGATTTTAAAGAATTTAGTTTTTTTCTTAAACATGGTACTATATAGAAAGAAAATTTGTTCTAGAAAATTAGGCTTGAGCTCGGGTCATGAGAAGTTCGAGTAAGCTCGTTTGTTTTTAAAGAATTTAGTTTTTTTCTTAAACACAGTGCTATATCAAAAAAAGTTTTGTTTTTTGTTTCCGATCAAGCTTCAAGCGAGCCACAAACTTTTTTAAAAATCTTTCTATTTTTGTATAGAATTTTGTTGTGGTTGATAACGCGTCAATATATGTCGGAAAGCAACCATAAATCTTGTGTTCCTACATCTTAAACTAATGCCTAATGGAAAAGAAAAACGAATACGATTCGATTTCCACACGCTTGGCCCCAACTGCAAAAGAATAACCTAATTAAAAATATAAAGAAAGACCAATAATATGTATTAAGATCACTTTATTGATAAGGTTGCTGCCGGTAAGGTTGCTGCTTTGTGACCTTGAGATCATGAGTTCTAGCCGTGGAAACAGCCTCTTGCACAAAATTGTGCAAGGAAAGGTTGCGTACATCAGATCGCTTCGCGATCCGGCCCCTCCCCGGACCATGCGCAAAGCGGGAGCTTCATGCACCGGGTACACCTTTTTTTTTAATTGATAAAGTTCCACCTTAACAATATATTCTATCATCATATTAAGAATAAATATAATTTAAAAAGAAAAAGAAAAAAACAAGAACAAACACAATATTTATGGAAAAACGAGTACAATTTCACTACAACACACGTTCCCACAACACGGAGGCATGTGGTGGTCTTTTAAGGTGGTGACTCAGCATTATTCAATGACACGTGGTGCTTATTTATTCTATTGTTAGTTAAATTTTATCGGTGGTGTTCACTACCATGTTCTTTAGACTAAGATACTAATTAAGTCTTAAGATAAGAAACATAAAAATTGACTAAGCTACTAATTAACGAAAATTACCGATAATTCTTAACTCAACTCAAGTGGTTAAAATAATTTACCCCAACATTCTATAAAAATAAATGATGCTTTTGAACTAAAATTAAATAAAGCTCTTTAGTTCAAGTCCCAGCTATAATAAAAATAAAAAAAGTTTAAGGTGAGGCGGGAGGTTTTCTCACGTAAAATGAGTTTTCTTAAAAAGTAGTCTTAATTTGTACTTAAGTAATGGAGATGATCAGACAGCCAGTAGCCATCAATGATTAATTAACCGTTAAAAAAACATAAAAATTAACCGAACAGGTCTAAGTTTTGCAGTTTGAGGATCCATCAAGTCTGATGTTACTTTTAAACTTAATTCCAACTATACTCTTGAAAAAACAATAAATTAATCAACTAAACATGTCAAGCTATATAGTTTAACGGTTTAATCAGGCTTATCACTTCTTGACCAAATTGTTAACTATGATTTGACAAAAGATAAATCAACTAATCCTAGAATCGATCAAATTTAATCAAATTTGACGGTTTAGTGATTCAATTTAAACTGTTTGAACCGAAGCGTAAGTTTTTATTTACTTCCCTCAAAATTGGTAATTTGTATTAAAACTTTTAAGCTAAAAAAGAGAACTAGTGAAGTTGAATCATTATGAAATCACAACAACTAGTGAAGTTGAATCATCATGAATCATGATCATTAGATAGAACACTTGAGAGAGATGAAGTTGGATCATCATCAAACCACAAAATAATGAAATATTATCGTGTTTCTTCAGAATCACTAATTAATTTCAAAACATAAATCAAAATCAAACGGTGAAATTGACAACAGTTCATCATCAATTCGATTAACAATCATATAGACCAAAAATTCAACCAAAACAAGTAGATCACTAATTTGTCACAATCTACAACTTACTTGATTGATGTTGTCATGTTGAACACTATCTGCTCGATGAATTGATCCAACTTCATCTTCAAACAATCTCCAATCCCCAAATAAAACACGAAACATGTTTTATTCAATAAAATTTCATCAAGAGCTCGAATCGATCCAGAAACTCCATACTAATAACAAGCAGTCAATAGATCGATTCAAACGCCTCTCCGTTTCACGGAAGACGACTCCTAAAATCACAAATAAGTAACAAACAAAAATCCAATCGAAGTTCACATAAAACATGCATCAAATGATTTACAGATCTAGACACAACATCCAGACGCACAAGCACGATGAAATCGACATCAATTCATCACGAAACAACCAATTCGTTACCGCTGTGGTTGCTGTGGTTCAACACGGAGAATCTAGACGGTTTCGGCTCGAAATTCCTTCGCCTCTGGAGATCATGACTCGAAGGTTTGATGATTTTCATGAGGAATTCGTTGATGAGATTCGTTTTTTTGGTGTGTAATCGATTGAGCTGATCGGAGATGGATTTTCTGCCTTTTGGTGACGATGCGCGGTGGCGAGCGCAGCGGAAGGAGCCGGGATGGTTCGTCGGAGAACAAAGGCATATCCGCCGTGACGACGGCGGCGACGGCGACGGCGACGACGACGGTGGCGCATTTTCGCGGGAAGAATCCATCACTTTCGGTGTGTGTGCATGCGGTTGCATTTTGATTGATTCAGAGTTATACAGAGGGTCGGTTGGTATTCAATGCGAAATATTAGGATTCAAAGTTACAGTTTCAGCCCCTGTACTATGCTTTTATTCAGGATAATCCTTTTACTTTGTTATATGAGTTAAATTTAATTTTACTACTTAAGCTTTCATAAATGTAATTATTTTCCTCTAAAAGATTACAAACATCAATTTATCTTTAAAAGTTTCCTAAGTTGTTTAATTTTATTCCAAATGTTTTATAATTTTGGATTTAAGTTGAAACAACTAATAAAATTTTGGACTAAAATTGAAACGAGATATGAAACTTTGAAGATAAATTGATGTTTATAATGAAGGAAAATAGTTATTTTTTTATCAAACCTCAAGAAGTAAAATCAAACTTAACTCTTGTTATATAGATGCTATGTACAAAATTAATTTTAACTATAAAATCGTAGGTATTTGTAACCATTGTTTTAATTATGATACATTAGATTTTCATTCGTGACATGTAAACTTTAGAATGTCATGGTTTAAGTCTCACCATGAGCAAAATGTTTAGGAATGTGTCAGTGGGTTTTCTCAGCAATGAGTTTTCTCTTGATGGGATTGGGAGTGTGGTCACGGTTGAGAAACAAATATGTAAGCCCGATTAAGATAAAACGTAGCATTCGAAGTAGAGTTGCTATTCAAAAAAATTATGATTATTATATGAATATATAAAGGAGGTGTATTCTCCTATTTTATTTGACAATCATCATGTAAAAGTAGTTAGCTCAATTATACGTATATTATTTCATTCGTGATTATCTATGTTAAAATTTACACGATTTTTTAAAGTAATTATATAATTAATATTAGGTAAGGAGTTGTCATAAGCAAATAGAATTTAGGGTAAATTTAAAAGTATCTATTCATGTACACTTTTATTATCTTCTTTAAAGCTATATCTAATTCTAGTATTTTGTTTAATAATTGTGTAAATTTTATTATAACACAAAAAGAAAGACTTTCGAGTTTCGCTACAAGCCAATTTACCAAACATACATATAATAAAAAACAATTTCATCGTCATAAAGAAAAAGTGACCGATGTGCTTTCTTGAAACTTCTTTTTATTAAAACATAAATTTTTAAAGATATAATTGTAAATGGTTTATAATTTGTGTGTTGATTTTTTACTATGAAATTCAAAATAGTTTATGGAGTGTCCGCTATCTTAAATAGCGAACTCTTCATAAATTCAAAAAAGTTAAAAACCAACACTAGAAGGCATATCATGTTTAGAGTTCACTTGCCAATCAATCAGAGTTAATACTAGAAAAGTTAGGTTATGCTAATTGTTGAAGTAGTGGACTATAAAACTATTTTCAAACTATAAACCACTACAAAGATTCTAAACCCTCCATAAATTCAAAAAATTATTTATTTAACCCAAATATTGTTAGATACAAGATGAGAAGAACTAAAGAAACCTGAAAGATTATTGATTCATACACGATGAGAAACATGTAAGTTTTGAACATGTGATCTCTCTCATGAAAGTATCAGGTTTTTAAAACCGCTATTACATATTATCTGATGTGAGTTTTAACAAACTTGGAATGTTACAAGTTATGTTGTATTCAATGTTTGATTTAGCTCTCGCTTTACCCATAGGTCAGAAAGAACCGAATCACTTCACAATTAGAGGTACGTAGTCTTACTCTACGCTTTGTATAAATAGTCATTTTTCATGACTTAATACTCATGAACCATAAGACGCAAATAGCAATATTACCAATAGCTTAAAAGTCTTTGTTCTAAATATAAATGGAGTCATGGTAAAAAGAGAAAAAAAGGTAACCGAAAGTTGTTGGGACCCGTATATGTAACCACCCACACATGCACATACGTTGTTCCTAGTCATTCCCATGTCATTTCATCGTTGGTTTGCTTTTTTCGTCTTCATGTCGTTGTTTGCGATTATTAAAATTGGGACTAAATATTCTGATTCGGCATGTTTCGATATAAATTAATTATATATAGTCAGGGCCCGCTCAACCTATTTGAAGACCCCAAGCAAACAAAAAACCCGGGACCCTTTTTCATAAGAGAAAAGTTCAAATACAAAGGGAACATTATGTAAAAAGTGTGAGAAGCAATCGGTGAGTGACATGTGACATATTTTTTAAAATGGAAGGAGCAGTATTTTAGGAAGTCTAATTTATTAAGATGAATGTGTGGAATATATTGACTTTTTCTGTACGATTGAGGTTTTCAAACGATCAAACGATCAAATTCATCTTACATCAATTTCAATCGTTGAAAATTTAAACGTACGAAGTTTCATCTTACATCAATTTCAATCGTTAAAGATTCAAACGATCGAATTCATCTGTTGAAGATTCCTTTACATCAATTACTTCGCCGATGTCGACGATTGATCATCAATTTGGTACGTATGAAGACGATTATATACTGTAATTGAAACAATATGTTAATTTTCACATCGTAATTTTGTCGTTTGAATCATCATTGTGTCTATACTGTCTGATTTCTGTGAATTTTATTATTGATTGACATCATCATTGTTTCATAGGTATCATTATTGTGTCATATGTATCATCATTGTGTCTTTTTATTCGTCATTGTGTCTTTTGTATTGTCATTGTATCTGAATAAAACAGTTATTGTGAATCAATTGGTTACGAACAAAGACGAGTTGTGTTTTTATCTTGATTATTTGAATAGTTAACTGGAGGGAGCGAACGAAATGAAGCAAAATTCCGTGTACCTGTTAAGCAAAAGATAAAAGGTAGGCCGAAAATAATTAAGTCAGCTAATGAGTTAGCTATCGAACAAGCAGGAAAAAAGTTTAGAAATTGTGGGTTTTGCAAACAACCTGGTCACATTATACGCAATTGCAGTTTATATCTTCAAAGCATTAAGGATAAACAAGATTCAAGCACCTCAACAGTTGATTCTATGCCTATTCAAGAATAGGATTCATTATGTCATAAGATTAATTGTGCCATTATATTCATTGTGTAATAAGACTTATTGTGTCATATTTTAAGAATTTTGTTTACGTTTGATTTTGACGATAATAACAAGTTACCAAAATACTATTGTGTAATGTAAAGCAACATATAACAACAAATATTAATATGCCAACACATAGAAAAATATAACAACATGCCAACATACCAAATTACTATTGTTTCAAATTAACATTATGTCAAGCTATCATTGTGTTAAACTAGCATTGTGTCAAACTACCATTGTGTCAAACTATCATTGTTTCAAACAACCATTGTGTCAAACAACCATTGTGTCAAACAACCATTGTGTCAAACAACCATTGTGTCAAATTACTTTTTTGCCCCTCCACCTGTTAGCAGTTTTCCACTTATTTACATGTTTACCACCGTGTTTTTTTGAACCATTGATCTATTTTAATGAGTTGATCCAATGACCATAATTACTTCTCATCATATTTAGAATATATAGCCTTTGTAGCATATTCTCTCACTTTCCAAAATTCAAGTTGAAAACTTTATTTTTTATTCAGGTTTGACACTGATAGTAACCACGAAATCATTAACTTAAGCCGCCATCAAATAAATCAACACTTTAGGCAGTTAATATTTAAAAATGGACTAAAATCATTAATCATAAAACAGTAAATCTAAATCCCTAGTCACAAAACAAAAAATCCTAAATCCCTACAACTAAATTTATAGTAAATCAATTAGAAACTTATTGAAGAGGCAAAGAAGATGATCAAATAACATTGAATACTTCAGTAAATAACTTTTTTTTTCAATCATTACAGATCTTGAACAATAACCAGTAAATTCCTTTTTTCCAATGAATCAATAATTGTAGATTTGCAGAATTTAAATAATTCAGTAAACTAACCAATGAATTAATGATTCGATTTTGGAAACACGTCTATGTTAATCTAATCATCTCTTCATTTCCAATATAATCAAATATCGTTGGGCGTTTTGGTTTCTCCGACCTATTCAATTGTATTTTTTTTCATGGGCTTAAAGATAAAAAAGCATGACATCAATATATATATATATACTAAAAAATGGAGGTCTTGTATTTTAGAAGGGCCCAAGCCCTTTGCTTCATCCACCAAGCCATAAAGCCGACCCTGTATATAGTAACAACTTACAAATAGCACTGCATGTACGGTAATTTACAAGTAGTTCATTCTTGATGTACTTTTTGTGGCTGCAAATACACATTTTAAAGCTTCATTTACGACTCTTTCATGCCCCTTTTTCCCTATAATTATATATATTAGTTGTGATTTAAGAATCACATACGGATTTTCAGTTGGTCAGAACTATTGGTTAAATGATGGTAGATGCGGGTTCGAGGCCTTCTCACCTTCTATCCTATTTTTTATATCTTATGACTTTTAGAATACTTTTTTTTCATATACTCTAAATATTCTTGTGATGTAGTTTTTTATTTACGTTTCGATGGATATTTAT
>BJCN01043043.1:0-10583 GCA_018326445.1 Flaveria brownii | reverse complement strand
CTTCTGGCCGTTGATAGTGGTGGTGCGCCCACCTGTATTGCTCCTTTATCTGTCTCTCCGATACCCTTCAAATCTACCTCCGTGTAGGTGTTTTGGCTATTGCTGTCAATGATTGTCTCTGTGTTCATGGCCAATGGGTGAGTGTTACACTGTTACTGTTGAGACCTGATCATTGCCACCCGGAGGTTCCATAAATGACTTTCTTTGATGGTGGTGACGGTGTTCTTTCTTCTATTGAGGAATACCTCATCTGAGACTTTGTTAAGGTTTTGGTCTTTTCTTTGTTTAATGATGTTGCTGTTTGGTTTATGTTCATCTCAGGCTCCTATTTTGTTTCCTTGTGTCGATGATGATGAGGAATACCTCATTTGAGACTTTGTTGATGTTTTGGTCTTTTATTTACTCACTGATGTTACTAATGGGTCACTCAAGTCCGTATTGTTAATAATGATGAAAATTACCTCATTTGAGATTTTGTTTATGTTTTGTTATTTAGTGATGTTAGTGTTGAGTTATGTCCATCTCTTTGTTAGGAGGTTCATTTTGTTAATGATGTTGAGGATAACATCATCTGAGACTTGGTGGTTTTGTTGTTGTTTTCTTTATTTGGTGATGTTGCCGTTGGGTAGATGCTTACCTCGTGCTCTAAATCTGGATCTGTTTGTTTTCTTAACTAATGCGCGCATCTGTTGGAAGGTTAGTTATGACGATGACGATGAAGATGAAGGTTACCACATCTGGGACTTTGTTTTCTTTTCTCATGCTATAATCTTTCTTAGCTTTATATTTATTTTCTATGTATTGATGCATGTGTTTACACGTATAGAACTGTTCTTGTGTGCGAGCAATTTGCTTGTTTACGTAGGCTTTTGTTTACATTGTCCGTAACTAAGTAGGATTGTTTTTTGTTTTTTTTTTTGCTTTCCTTTTTGTAAAAGTGAATAGAATAACGACATACTACCCTGAGCTCGGGGTGGCATGAAAGAATTGTTTTACCCTACTTTATAAGACATGATTATTAAGCTAATGTAGGACAGATGATTATTTGTTTTGAAATATGTCCGTAATTAAAATTGAAGACCAAGATTTTTTATTTAGGTAATGTAGGACAAATTATTATTTGTTTTAACCGCTGAACTCTTAATCTTTACCAAATTATAAGAAGGGTTTTCTTGAAAGATATATGTTATTTATTCAACATTTACATTAAATTGATACATCTTTAGCTGCTTGTTCTCTTTTTCTAAACCTGATAGTTGTTTCTGGAAAATGATATTTGCTATGATTCCAGAGTGGTCATTATTATCTAAGCGGAACATTCGATCGACTTAAAGCACTCAAGTGGATTACATTTGCAAAGGGTGTTACCAAAGAAGAATGCCTGTTGAAGCTCTTGTGGTTCTGAAATATTGAGGTGATCTTACATATGCTGTCGCGAAACAGGTTTTTTGTTTAAGACTTTCTATTCTCTACTACACATCCATATACAAATATAGATATCCTCGCTTATGTATGTGTATATCTATAATGTTGCCTGATTATATTATAAAGTACATATGTGATGATGGTTAACAGAAGTGATACATATATAACTTATTGTCTTTATCTAAAAAAACTGGATATTTTGATCATCATTGTAATTTACTTTCACTGCCTTTTTGTTTCTCATTGTCATTGACAAGCTAAAGAACTTGGCAGATATTCCGCAACTATGCATATCCAGATGAATATCTGCTCTCATTTTAGAGCAAGTTTTTCCCCTTTTTAAGTGGTTCATATTTAAGCATTTACTTAAGGTGATTCATTTATATGACAAAAAAAACTGATTTATAAATATCGGTGATAAGCAGTGTCATTAAAATTAGGACTGACCTACCTTCTGTTGTTCACATGATTCAGATAATATTAGAACTAGTAGGTAATTACATATTTAGCATGTCAAGAAGCTATGCATACACTTTTTCACATCTTTAGTAGGTATATGAGAAATATATTAATTAATATACAATTATTTTAGTTGAAGGTACTGGACTGCTTAACAACTTGTTTGACCTTTTGATTTACAGCTCTAATGAGGGTCATGTACTACGATTTTTGTACCTTGCTCTAAGCTTCTGCTAGTTAACTGTTGTTACATATTTTTGACAGTTACCAAACTTGTTTGTGTGTTAAATCTCATAAGAGATGTCAGTCACTACTTTTGCCAAGGGGATAATAGACATGGAAGAAGAAGTAACACCAACACTGGTTTCTTGTCTTTTATAACAACATGCAATTATACTTTAGGCTATGGCTGAATGGATCAATTCTTTTTGAAGGTTTCACTTGTCAGCAAGACTCACCAATGTTTCTTAATTATGTTTTTCTCAAAACATGCTACTTCTAGTGATGCATATCTGTCATGTGCGTATGGGTGTGGGTGTTGGTGTCTCAACTTTATAAAGTAAAGTTGCAACAAACTTAGTATGATTTATTCTTTTTGTAAGTAGTGATGTTGTATATCATTTGGAATTTTTTTTCACCTGGTCCTGGAAGTGTTTGTGAATCAGAATACATTGAACATGCAAAAATGCTTCTTCAAAACATGATATAAAGCCTTAAACTATCTAGTAGTTTTCCCTAACTTTGTCTTCCCCACTTCCCCCACTAATCTAGAAATTCTGGACTGTTTTGACTCGTAACGGGTCAAGTGGGTTCGAATTTGGTGGTGTTTGGGTCTGGGTTCATATCTTGTTTCTTAACTGAGTTCATGGATGCTAGTACTCTACATTCTATTTATATATTTTAGTGTAATTGTATCAAGTAATTGATCAGTGAGATTATGATATCCATTAAACTAAGTCAGTAGATGCAGAGTGCACACTTGTTTGAGTTTATTGTGATCATCGATATTAGTATCTTCTTAGGGGCGAAGCCCCTAAGCAACGGGGGTCTGGGGGCAGCACCCCTAAGAGCGTGGTCCAAGGGGCAGAGCCCCTATCTGGGGTCAAGCTGTCAGGTCAGCGCAAAAAGTTTTTATTTGGATAAAAATTGTTTTATTAAAAACGCATTAAAATTTTAATTTTCTCAAAGTTTCACATGTGAAACTCGGGGAAAAATGAGGGTTTTTAAACATGAAAACTGCCTTCGGCATTTAACCCTCATCCCAGTAAAATACGAATTTGAAACAAGATCGATCTCTTCTTCTGAATTTCTGGTTCAAGAAACTCTATAAAAATTCATATATCGTTCTTAATTTATGAGTTTTATCCGATTGAAAGTTTGATCTGAAAGTGTTTTTCATGACTCTCAGATCACTCGGTTTATTTGAATCAATTTCTCTACGCATTCTTTATCAAATATTCTACAGGATGGCTAATTACAAATATATTCATGTTAAAAGAAGAAGCAAACGAGTATCCCTTGTTGGTAAGCTCATTGCTACTCCTCTCGTGAACACCATTTCTTTCTATCCATATTCGGAAGAGATACCGTATTAACCTATACCCGACTCCTTATCCATACCCGAGCCTGTAGTACGTTAAAACACGACCCATGATGAGGCGTTGACTATTGGATTACGCCGGGCTAAGCGGATGGAAGCAAAACGTATCCAAGCCAACGTGGCTACAATGTTAGTTTTCAACCAAATAAACAGGTTGTACAACGTAAAAGAACAATCCATGATAAAGTGCCTAAGTAAAACCAAAGACCTCATGCAAAACCCATCCTTCCGGTTACATCAATTCCTATAGTCAATTGGTTTGAAATTGTTGAATAACATTAAGCAGCTGGATTAATTCAATTATCTCATTTAGGTCTACTTGTGTTTTCTTCAATACCCACTTCCGAGAAACTATACACTCCATTCAACTTGTAACAATTTTCTACTATGATACATGCATTTACTTTCCTCCTAATCGAATAATGATGGAAGCTAAACCATAATACCTTAATTTTTAACCATATATTGACATGATATTTGTGAAGATCATATTAATCAACTTTTGCGATTGCTTTCCATGTCCTAGTAATCGACTTTTTTTACCGAAATAGATTGACAAATCTTGGGTTGATACTAAACAACCATTTGCCTCCATAAGCTTTTGCATTCTGTTATGAAGCATCACCACTAACGAGTCAATAGGTTCATATTTACTATTTGCAACGTCCTATTTCAGTTCTTAAGATTAATCTTAAGACCTGAAATAAATTTAAATCCAAATCGGTGCATGATCCATAACATGTTAAGCACATTTTTAGATGACCATTGATCCATAATTAAAACATCATCACCAAAAAGATGGTGATTATCTGTTCATGATTTGGCAAAGTTAATGCCTTTCATTTGCCAAAAACCCCCAATCAATGCTATTGAATGCTTTCTCCACATATTCCCCCTTTGATTCTTTTACACATGATAGAATTTCGTTTATCATCAACGGCCGTCGAAATAATTAAAATTAGGAGTTATAATAAAAAAAAAATTAAAAATAATATTTTTAAACAGTGTTTTTTAAACGTATGTCAACGGAGCCATCATCTTCACCTACCTTTAATTGTTGAGTACCGTAAACTGATTGGTGATCGATGTTATATTGATAACGATGGTACGATAACTAGTCGATTTGTGATTTGCTCTTAGGTTATTAAGGCAATTTTAATTCTGAATTATGAATAGAAACAACTGCACTCACCTTCATTGCATTTCTATTACTTGAATTACGAAATCACATATAGAATTAGGGCTTACTATTAATTACTTCATTGTTTCAATGGATATCTTTGATATGATTTTAAATATTGAATTCGATATGTTAAAATTTATGAAATTAGAAGAACGGGTAGGGATATAGTAAAAAATATGTTTAATCTAAAAAGTCTAAGAAGAATTGTAGGCTTGATACATGTCCTTTTATTGTTTTAAAAATGATGACATTTTAGTTATTGTGTCAAATACATCAGCTCATTGTCTTATACTTTCATTGTGTCACGTATTTTTTTTTGAAAGATCAACCAAATTTTATTAAGAACTCAAACTGGTTAACAATAAGCATTAACCAGCCAAGATTCAACCAAATTTCATTGTGTCACATATTGCACATCATTTGTTATGTGTATTAATCATTGTGTTTTACGTTTTAAATAACTCTATGTTATTTTGTCATTGTTTTTATATATTATAGTATTATTGTAGTTTATAATTATAAGTACACGATGATATACTTTAACCAATTTATTTTTTAAAACTTATAATGTTGAAGATAACATAATGTTTATTTTTATCATTATTTTTTAATAGATTACATAAACTTGCTGTTATATATCATTGTGTTTTACCAATACAAGTACACAATTATGTTATTTCATCAATACATTTTTCAAAACTCATGTTGTTTAAGATAACACAATGACGATCAAAAGACACAATAAGACATTATATTATTTTGTCATTATTTTAATATTTAGATTAATTAGTTGTTAATTTATTATTGTGTTTTAGATATTAGATATACGCAATAATGTTATTCTATCATTTTATTTTGTAAAATTCATCATTTTAGAAAAACACAATAGTATTCAGAAAAACACAATAGTATTCAGAATTACATAACAACTAACAAAAGGACACAATGAACTGTACTAAAGACACAATGACGAGATATGTGCTTAAACATGTAAAAAAAATTATATAATAATACTGTAATCGTTTTGAAGATAAAAGAACACTCATTTTTACGGTGTAATTTTTGTAAAAAATAATGCCGTATATAAAAATTAATTATGAACGTTTTAAAAAAATAAGAAAAATTAAAAAAAAGTTAATAAAAATGATTATTCTTAAATAAAAATGTAACAAACTTTTTTTCATAATTTAATATCAAACATTGATTAAAAAGATGAATAATTGATATTATTTCTTACACTTTTTAGTTTTAAAATATTTTATATTTAAACATTTCCTTTAGACGAACCGTGAAAATATCTCCATTACTGACACTTTGTTTCTGAAATTCTCTTTTGGCTGTAGTGTGTTTGGTAAGAAATGATTGTCATAAAGGTAGACCCAACCCTCCAAAGATCACAGATCACAACACAACAGAAGAAAACAAACAAAACCATACATTTGAGTGCAAACTTTTATAAAACTTATCTCCATTAAATCAAGTTTCTATTAGGGACGATAATGTTCGAGCATGACATGAGTTATGTTAACAGGTACCTATTACTCGATAGATAACCTTGGGGTTCATTTGTTTATGATTTTATCTGGTTTAAATATATATGTTAGGATGTCAATTCACCTGCAGAAAAAGTTAATTTGTGGTGAGCTATTGTACAACTGTGTAATAGCCCATATGAAAGAGACATAACAGAGGAATATTATGGGCCACTATATGATTAATTATTGATTCTACTTGATTCCTTTTACATATTGAAGTTGAATCTCATGTTCTCTATACATTCACTGCAAGTATACTAGTATAGTTACAAATAATTATGTACCCACTTTTGAAATCTTGCTTAAACATATATAAACTAGATACATATTCTAAACATACTCTAATTACATCTTTGAATCAAAATTATATAAAATTTATCTGAGGTTTAGCTTCGTGGTGTTCCTGTGAGGTGTTTTCTCTATAAACCCTTCCCCTTCCATCTTTAACATTTCAAGCAAGAACTCGTTCCACGTGTCTACGGGCCCTGGCATGCACCAGTGGACACAATCCGGGTAACTTTTATTATCACTCGCTGGATGCCCGAAATGGTTAGGATGTCCATCGGGCCTCAATATCATCGCATCGCTCGTGTCCAACAATCTAAGTTTCAACCCTTTTTCCTCTGCTTCCTTTTGTGCTACTTTAAACTCATTCACTTGTGTCAAATACATCATTAACTTATACCCATCCAATCTCATTTCCTGCTTCATGAAGGGTCGCGTTCTGATGCAATTTCCTCCGTTGTTGTAATCTCCATTCTCAAAATGTTGTGGCGAAAATGTTCTTAAGAATGTTAATCCTGTGTAGTTCTGGAGGTTTAGCAGGGTGGTGAAGGTTGTTTCAAATGCCTTTTGGTACGCGTAGTAAAGACTTATTTCTGTTATGTTTTTTTGACTGCAGAAATGACATCCTATAATTTTGCCCTTTTCGTAGTACATAAACGGGCGGAAAAACCACTGGCCGGCTGAAAATATTGTGATATCGATGTTATCTAGCTGCGATGTCCATGCTTCATCGGCCTCGTCTAAATACAGGTTCATTAAGCTGTTTCGTGTGAAGTTTTCGGGGTTTGGGTCTCGGGTTTTGACCAATAGAGGAGACCATATTGCTACTAGTGTAAAGTTGTACGGTGGGAAGATCCATCTTCTGAATCTTGTATCATTTGTGTATGAAACATCAATGGGATAAGCTTCCTGTAATCACAACCATTATAATTAAGTTTTAAATTAAACCAACACAGAATAAAAAAAAATAACTTTTTTATAAAGTTTATGGACTTACTTTTCGTAACTTTATAAAAGATGAACAATTTATAAATCGTTGTAAAAAATAAAGACTTCTAGAAAAATTAAAATCAAATATGCATGATTTAGTTCTGTTCTTTTTTCCTTTTGATGTTAATTTCTAACCTACTTTTATTTCCATCTGCTAAATCTTTCTGTTTGTTTTTCCTACTTTATATACGTTGTTGTGTTTTTTTCTTCTCAGGCTCATTACAAGAAAGCATCCAACTTTATTAAATTTATTATATATTTCTACTATTTGGAGCACTAGTGAAGACCCCTTCAAACATTTAAACTAACGGATACTTAATCATTAATTCCAGCTGCCGTAACCTACAATATGTCATCTTCACCGGACATATTTTTGGCTTTTTTGTACAATTATATATAGAAATCATTTATCAACATGTATAATAATTGACATCAAACACTATTATTATTGATAATACCGTTTCTTGTCATTGCTTTTTCTATTTCTGGTGATACGTCTCTCTCTCTCTCTCTCACTCTCACTCGTATAGTCTTATCTGTGTTTGTATATATATGTTTGGCTCTTGCTTGTTTTCATACGTCTTCCTTAATTACTATACCCCTCATGTTTATCTTTTTTGTAGCTCCAATTAATATATCTTAATTACCCTCAAAAAGCAGGACCATCAAGGGTGTTGTTTTGAATATTGATACTTGTTTCAAACAGACAGACAAAATGCTAGATAACAAAAATATTACTTATCAGTGTACCACCACCGCACCACTTGCTTTTGCTTCCAAAGTTATAATTATCCGACACACCACTAAAGCTGTATAAACTATGCCTATTTATCATTTTATAATATGTACAGTTAAATTTTAACCATCACTAGAACCACATAATTATAGTACATATTTCTTGACTAATAAAAGTTAAAAAATGAAGAGGGTAAATAGTTATACGATCGCCTCATGTATCACATTTAAAACAAAATGTAAAAATTTAATTATTATGTGATTCTCGCACTATGACGTTCATATGTATTGGATGATAAATTTAAACTAATTATGCATGCTGATGAAATATATACTGTATGAATTTGTGGTTATTTTGAAAACTTACACTAGCTAACATGCAGACAAGTGATTGCATTTGGTTTCTTCCCACAGAGTCTCCAACAAAGGCCAAGCTTTTCCCTCTAACAACCTCCAAGAACTCAACCGCGTCGAATTCAGGTAAATCGCACTTATCCGGCTGCCATCTCCACTTCAAGAAATCAGTGTCCGGCCTCCCGTATTTCATACAATTTTGTCGATCGTCAATAATGCATTTTGTTTCATTCGTATAATACGTTTCCTTCTCCTCATCAAACACCCAACTGCCCTGAAACAGGTTACACCTGTCATCACCACCAGTTGAGTTTCCAGCACCAGATGCCGGATTAATCAACTGGTGGTCGGAAAGGTTTCCGACATATAGATGGATTGTGATTAGGAGTGCTAGGGTGGTTATAGGGAGGATGAAGTGTTTGGTGTTGATGAGTGGTTTGTGGATGTTACCATTGGTGTTGGTGGTGGTGGTGGGAAGTTCAATAGGATTGGCCTTCATTGGTTGAAATAAGTTGGGATTGAGTTTGATGGAGTTTATATATATATATACTCACAGACCCTGCTCCTCAGCGGGATACACTGGGTATGGGTATGTTTGTTTATATATATATACTCACACAAAGGGTTGATGTTGATGGTGACAAGTAGTAGGATATTATTACCCTTTGATTTTAATTATTTAAAGGGTTAAATAAATAAATCTTTCATGATAATTAATATTCAAGAGACATCTTCTGTGACCTGGATAGCAAATCATTGCCCTTTTAAGGACAAACTTGGAGTATAATCTTCTTTTCCTCTTTTCCCCACCATGAGATCGATCGATTACACAATATGCATATTAATATTATTGAATGTGTATCATGTTTATCGTGTATTTCAATACTTGATCTCATACTTGTTGGATACTACTTACTTATTACCCATCCTATTGGACGGACATGTACGTAACTATATATGTACATTTCATATAATCAGATTGGATATCACCTAATAAGATCGTATCCGTCTAACACTAGTGAAAATCTAAAACTAATCTCATACTTGAACACAGTCTGATCATTATCCGTCCCCCGAATCTTTAAATGTTTGAATGTTATTAGGGGTAATGTAGTAATTTCACATTAAGAGTATTTTAATATAGTGTATTGGAGGACACAAGCCATAGCAGACATAGCATCTGTAAGAGCAACTTCTGTATGATTACCAACTACTAACCCTCACATGGTCAAGACTGTTTATACCTCGACATATGTTCTTGCCAGAGATATATGGTTTGTTTTCATGTGCCTCCTGCATCAACGCATTGTACTCTGTGCATTACTTTTTGTACATCGAGGCGCACATCGCGAGTTACATCTTTTTTTTTCGAATTATATACCCAAAAGAAACTTTTGTATCATGTAAAGTTGCATATATTTATTTTTATAGAAAAGATGATTCAAAGTCATTCGTGTTGATGTGTTTTAAAAGATGGAGTGACAGGTAGATATGGAGAGTTGCATAGAAATATTAATGAAAGAATCTTTTCTTTTGAGTTTAAATTATAAAAGTGCATATGTTGGGTGAGGTCCATATGGTGAATTATTATTATGACATTGGTTTTTCGTATGAAACTTGCTTCCCCATGTTCCAGTTTAGCAAATCAATTCTATATGTTGTAGATGAATGCTTTTGGCCATGTGGAATTATTTAAGCAGCCTTCTTTTATTTGTTTTTAGAATTTGTTAATGTATTATTTTTTTTCAATAAAAAATGGAGTTTTCAGTTTTGACGGTGGATTTCTGTTGGAAATCAGATCAAAGATCGATCAAGAACAATGAAACCAAAATGATTATCAATGATTCAATACCAATGACTCAAAACGAATTACAAATGAATATTCTCTCTAAACTTCTGTAACTACCGAACCTATTCATCAAGATATGATTAACGACTAATAACAACCTTTTAATAGAAAGTTACACAATTGACCCCTATAGAATGAACTAATGACAATATGAACCTATAACCATCG
>BJCN01043016.1:0-10227 GCA_018326445.1 Flaveria brownii | reverse complement strand
TGAGGGAGAGTATTAAAATGCATAATATTTTAGTATTCTTTTCTTCATTTGTTACATAATGCTCTCCGTGATTTGTTCTCAATCATCCACTATCTCCATATTTTATTGCTTCCTTTTATAAAGCCTTTCTTTCTTTATTTTTTCGTATTGCCTATTTAGGCTTATCTCATTGTATTCGGATTGAAGAGCTTATGCTTCAACCAAGCCCATTCCTTAATCCTTTTAAGCACAACTTAGCATTAATCCCTACGGCTAAGGAATCCTCTATTCTTTGGCCTTTTAGGTTAAGTTTTTTCTAGCATAACATTAAACATTGCAAACTTAAAAATGCTCTATTGTTTGATTTTTTTAGTTCATTTTACAACACAATAGGCAGAAAGGTTAGTTTAACTCAACTTTATTATTAAACGTTAACTATAATGTGTGTAATCTGGTAAAATCCAAAATTAGTTGATCCGTCATCTGTGTATGCAGCTCTATTTTTGCCATGAATAGTTTTTGCAAGGAGATAGCACTTTAGGTACAAATCAAATATGTTTTCGTCTGCATATGGCATTTGTAAAATGAGTTTATGTAACACTTCAAATGAATATATGTTTATACACTTTGTTTACGTTACTTAACGATGCCATATGTCTACGACGCAATGCACGGCACTATAAGTTGTTTCCAGTTTCACCTTTAACTGGCAACGTATGTGCCCAATCGTTTTTTTTAAGGTTATCAACAAGTGTTCAAAATTGGTATTAACTAAGACCTAATTAGTGGTTAACTTCTCGAAAGGAGTGTGCCTTTTTTTAAAAAACCTCATCAGCATGTGGATTTGGGTTCATGATGCGTTTACTTGCTATTTTAAATTCTTAATGTTTGCTTTGCATGGTCATGTACAAACTAGGGGCATATATGTTTGATGTGCTTGTATGATGTTATCGACTGTAGGATTGTCAAATGAATTTGATATCTTTTTCATCACTATACACGTTAATTAGGACACGTTATGGTTTTCCCCGCGCAATGCGGGTGCATAATCAACCTAGTTAACATTTAATAAATGAATCTGTTTATAATGCCGGAATTGACATTTGACTTAAAACCTCCAAAAGATTAGTTTTTTTTAAACAAAAATTGAAAAAATATTCGTGGGTTTGAACAAGAATATATACAAGCAACTAAATGTCGTTCAAATCACCATCAACTGAGATAACGGCGATAACGGACCAACGTTAACCACGTTACCCCAACTCTCCTCCCAACCCCCCACACAACTTAACGGCGTTAACGGCAAACTAACCGTTTCAACCACCTTCTCCTTCTTCACAACCACCACCATCTCCTCCTCTTCTCTCCTCCTTTTCCGGCAACCACCGTCGCCGGAGAACTTCTCCGATCCGCTTCCTCCGGCGACTTCTCCCTCCAAATCCTCAACCTCCAAAGGAAAGTTCAAAATCGCTTTCGAACCACGCATTCTATACGCCGCTCGATCATACGCCTTTGCAGCTTCAACACCGGTGTCGAACGTCCCCAACCACACTCTAGCACCGTTCCGCTTCGGATCTCGGATCTCCGCCGCGTACTTCCCCCACGGCCGCCGCCGTACGCCGCGGTAGTGCACCGTCGCCTCTCCGGCGACCTCCGTCTTCTCCGAACGGATCTCTGTATCAGATCCGCCGGAAGTTCCAGATCTACCAACAACAGACTCCGGTGACGTGAAATTGATGACGAAATCGGAAACCTGTTGTTCGTCGGAGATGAAGTAATCGGAAACCGATAGATCTGACGGTGAATTTGATGGTTCGGGAGGTGAATCGAGGTGGTTAGGGTTTTCGAATTCGTTGAGGAGGTGATGTCTGATGAAATTGAGAGCTGATGCTTCATCGAAAGTGGCCATTAATGGTGGATTTGAGGTTGAAGGCTGAAGAGTTGCAGAGATGATGAATGATTTTGAAGATGATAGTGGAAGATGGAGTGAAGGAGTTTATATATGAGATGAAGTGATGAATATTGAGGTTCGTGTGGAGGTTCTTCGAGGGTTAAAGGAAGGTGTGGTGTGAGTGGGTTTATTTGGATTATTGTTCGTAAAATAATGACGAGTTGTGTTATTTTATTTATTATTTAGTTGAATTTGAATATGGAGTTTTATTGTATTTTTTTTTTTATATTCTAATTCCCACGAGTTGAAATTGGAATAAGTTATAGAAAAAATTAAATAATTTATTGTAAGTTCTAACGCTTGTAAATGGATGATGGAAAACGACAAATGACGTCGATGCCTTTGTTTATGTGGTTCATGTTATCATGAACGGGCTATAAGCTTTAAATTAATTGGTTTGAAGGAACATATTCTATGGTTTTCTAAAATAAAGATTATATATTCAAGTCTTATTTGATATAATTTGTTTTAAGTTTGTTTTTAAGTGAAGGTTTTATCATAATAGGGTTTTGGGTAATGTGTTTTTTCTTGAATGGTTGACAAATTGGATTATCAGCGCTGTCTGTGTATACGAACACGGGTGGCTAGAATTGTAAACGAACCAAACGGACACGAACACGAACAGTGTCTTATTCGTCTTTGTTTATTAAGAAAATAACTTGTATATAAACTGTTCACGAACACTTATCAAACGAGATATTATGTTCATGTTCCTTCATTAAAAAAGTGAATTTGTTTATTAAATGTTCAAGAAAATAAACGCACGCAAACGAATGCAAGCAAACGAATTCATGAACATTAACTAAAACACAAATGAAAATTTTCTAAAAAAACAAATACCAACCATCATATGTTGATTTTATAGTTAAATCACAAACATTATGTAATATTTACTAAATATAAATAAATACTTAACATAATTATTTCAAACATAACTTTTAAATGAACGAACGTTAACGAACACATTATCAAACGTTCACGAACTTAAGTGAACGAATGCAACATCTGTTCGTATTCATTGATTTAACTAAACGAACTGAATTTTCTTGTTCGTGTTCTTTCCTTTATTAAACGATTGAATATAAATGAATTTTCCACCGAAATGTTCGTTGAACCTTCAGTTTATGCCAACATGTTTACCCCGTCACTAAGTGTCACACAACGTGAACTTTAGAAATTGCTGTTAAAATAATAAAAAGCTCATTATGAATATATATTACGTTTTAGTCAACCATGAACGAAATCCATTCCATATTTATTGAAAAATAGTACGAAGATCTTCGTTAATTTTAGAAACTGTAACATCAACATTCAACACACCCATGAAGATTGGAGCACAGAGGATACACAAAACGCCATTAACGACACACCATCACCACCCCCCTTTACTCGCTCTAGCATCATCTTCAACCCCATCAAACTCTCACTCTCATACCCTCTTCAAACCCATGCGTATCCAAACACCCTTTTGAATTTTGATCACAACCCCACGTTTCAATCGCCAATCACTTTCACCCTTTTGTCTGAATTCGAACGCACTTGTGTGGGTATAATTGTGTTATCGGATAAATGGATGATGAATTTGAAACTCCGGCTGACGGAAGATTCGACGGTAGCGACGACGGTGTGAGTGAAGATATGGATGGAATTGGAATGGAGAAGGAGATTGGAGAAGGGGGGTTGAAGAAGAAGATTCTTAAGGAAGGTGATGGGTATGAAAGCCCCATTAATGGCGATGAAGTTGAAGGTGATTTCACTATGTCATACGTTTTGTTTAAATTTTTTGGTGATTTTTGTATTTGTTAGTGTCATGCTGATGAAATTAGATTGGGGATTTTGTTATAAGTGGTGGGATAATGTATGGGTGAGTGTTTGATTTGGTAATGGACTTCTGATTTGCATTATAATGTGCTGTTTTGATTGATGGTTTTGATTTTGTAGTTCACTATGTGGGGAGTTTGATTGATGGAACGCGGTTTGATTCGAGCTTTGATCGCGATATGCCGTTTAAGTTCAAGCTTGGGCTCGGTAAGTGTGGTTATGAACCATTTGAAAATACATAATTATTTTTCAGATTGTGTTTGTAACCATTCGTGGTTTGTGTTCTTGCTCGTGTGTCGAAGTGGAGGGAGTTTTGTTCTAGATTCATACCTTTGCGATAATCAAGTGATCAGTTTTGGTTGTTTGGTTAAAAATAATATTAGTTAACCTGTTATATGATTTATTATTCTAGTTTTTCAAGTCACTATAATCACTGTGGCATGCTCAAAACACTTTCTTGATCAATTTAACTGTATAAATGTGATGTTTTTATGGGTCACTGTTTCAAAATCAGTTGATTCAAGATATTAAATCTTGAAAAAATTATGTTGATAAACTTGGATTAGTCTCTAAACTGGGTATAATATTTAGAAATTTGCCCTTAAGTCAAGTATGTAGCTCTTGTGTTGTCATATTGATATTCATTTATGCAATTTATGCAATTACAGGACACGTGATCCAAGGATGGGATGATGGTGTCAAGACGATGAAAAAAGGCGAAAAGGCACTTTTCACGATACCTCCTGCACTTGCGTATGGTGAATCCGGATCGCCACCAACCATCCCCCCTAACGCAACACTTCTGTTTGAAATAGAGTTGATTTCATGGACCAAAGTGAAGGATATTTGCAAAGATGGAGGTATTCTGAAAACAATACTGACTGAAGGAGAGAATTGGCAGACTCCTAAAGATCTAGATGAAGTTCTAGGTACATTACTGGTTCTTCACTTGTTTTTTTAAAATTTTAAATGTGTTTTTCTATAATGTTTCGTGACATGGGTTCTTGACATGCAGTCAAGTATGAGGCCCGGCTTGATGATGGAAGTTTAGTTTCAAAATCTGAGGAAGTTGAGTTCATTGTGAAGGATGGTAAGTTGTTTCTTGCTTACAAATCACTTTCCTTTAAGTGGTAGCAAAATGGTGTGTTGGATGAAGTCAAACAGTTCCATGGGTCAACACGGGTCGGGTTCTTGTTTGCCTGCAAACATATTGTCTGTTTTCAAAATATTATATATGATTACGAAAACATGATATACAATAATAATCTAAATGCTAAAATTGGTTTAGGAGGTTGTACACATTAAAAACTATAAGTTTAGAGTACATAGATACAGTGTCAGTTTACACAAGTGTTTATTCTGTAAGTAATTGATGTATGAATTATGTATCAGGTTTTTAGATTCTGTTATCCCCGACGTGTGTACTCATTTACGAGATTTGTGCAGGGTGTTTCTGTCCTGCTTTGTCAAGAGCTGTGAAAACTATGAAGAAAGGAGAAAAAACCCTCCTTACTGTGAAGCCACAATGTGAGATATCTGAACTATAAACACAAAATCTCAACTTTATATGTATCAAAATTGAATCTTGATGCAACATTTCAACATTCTTTTCTTCTAGATGCATTTGGTGAGAAAGGAAGGGTACCAGCAGGTGGTGATGAATGTGTTGTGCTACCAAACACCACCCTTCAAATAACACTCGAGTTGGTTTCATGGAAAACCGTTTCTGAGGTTACAACAGATAATAAGGTTTTAAAGAAAATCTTGAAGGAGGGAGAAGGTTATGACCGTCCAAACGATGGTGCTGTCGTTCAAGGTTTTCTTCTTTTTCTTCTTTCTTTCATCCATTTTCAAGTTTTTAATAAATAAGTATGATTTAAAAACAGTATTTATGAAATATTAATTTGCATTAAAATGTTTGAATAAGACGACCTTCTGTATTGCAGCTAGACTTTGGGTGACTTGATCTGTTTAAAATTTTAGTATGGGTCAAAATGTTTGGACCTGCAAAATATTATTGTCTGTTTTCAAGTAGTTTAATAAATGAGTAATGTTTAATAATAACTATAAAAAACATTTATATTGAAATAAAAGTTCAAATTTAAATCTTTTATAAAACGATTTAAAAGCTTGTATGCATTGAAACTAGACTTTGGGCGTCTTTTAACTAGTTTGACGTGTTCCCTTTTAGTTAAAAGTTCTATTTGAGTTGTTTGATATAAAACACAACCCATATAAACACATTTATAAGTAAATGGGTCGAGATAGAGATACACGAGACCTGGAATAGGCCTAAAAAACATGGTCCTAACTTCTAAAACTTGGACTGATCTGATCTGATCTTTTTAAAATTATCATCATTAAATTTTGATTTTCATATGTATATTTTTGTTGGTTGGTATAGTAAAACTGATTGGGAAACTCCAAGATGGAACTGTGTTTGTGAAGAAAGGGTATGATGAGGCGCCATTTGAGTTCAAAATAGATGAAGGTGAGTGCCATTTTGGACTGTTAAAATAGTTTCTTTTTTGAGAAAACTGAACTAAAAATTGAGTTTTGGGTTACAACAGAACAAGTTATTGATGGACTTGACAGAGGTGTAAAGACCATGAAGAAGGGTGAAGTTTCACAGCTAACTATTCATCCAGAATATGCATTTGGTTCAACTGAATCACATCAAGAATCCACTAGTGTTCCTGCAAATTGTACCGTGTATTATGATGTTGAGTTGATTTCATTTGAAAAGGTATATGAAGCTATTTATGGCATCTTTCTGTTAAAGTTTCTATCTTTTTTCTTGTTTCTGAAGAACCTACAACGTCAAACAGTTGACTCAACATAAACTGTTGCTAATTACAGGAAAAAGACATGTGGGAACTATCTACACAAGAAAAGATTGAAACTTTGACGAGAAAGAAAGAAGAAGGGAATACCCTTTTCAAGAAACAAAAATATGAGAGGGCTTCAAAGAGATACGAGAAGGTAAACTATTTGAATTGTCATATCTTGAATTATATTTTCATAATTATATAAAAACATATTACTATTACAAATTTATGTACTTACGTGTGTAGAATTTCCATAGCCATTTGATCTTTCATGTCCCTAAATAATCAGAATTTGTTAAACTTTTATACATGATTCTTACAAAGTCAAACAATGTAAATACGTCCAAACACTGCACGTGCTTGATTAGAGCTGGATTATTGTTCATTATCACATAGTCACTTTCAAAACACATTCAAACAACCCCTTGGTATTGCATGCTAAAGGTTGCATCCATTGTAACATAATATTTTCGCAAAAACGAGCTAATCATACACCCTTTTCTATGATACAGGCTCTTAGTTTCATCGAATATGATTCCGCTTTCAGTGAAGATGAAAAACAGCAGGCCAAAGTGCTGAAAGTCAGCTGCAATCTGAACAATGCTGCCTGCAAATTGAAATTGAGAGACTACAAACAAACGGTAAAGCTCTGCACAAAGGTATTAGATGCTGACAGCAAGAACGTTAAGGCGCTTTACAGAAGAGTCCAAGCATACATACAGCTAGTGGATTTGGATCTTGCAGAGATGGATATCAAGAAAGCACTTGAAATTGATCCAGATAACAGGTAATCTTTGTCTTCTCAATCGATCAAATTTTAATAGACTCAATTTTACTCATTTACTTGCAAGTTCGACACATTTACTCTTAAATTAGTTGATTTGGGTTGCGTTTTATCTCAGTTATTTTTAAGAAAAAACTGAAAGGGGAATGGGTCAAACAAATTGCTTAAAGTAGAGTTTTTAATGCATACAACCTTCTAAATCGTTTAAATTTGTAACAATATTATTTCTATAATCATAACTAGAATGCTGATCATTTACAAGTTGATTAACAAAAAAAGAAAGAGTGTTTACTGGCCAACCCAACCTCACTAGTTTGACACGTTCACCAACATGCCCATTTTGTCACCTTTAACTTTTCACTTGGTAATAAGTCAAAAAGGGTTTTATGAATTTGCTTATTGGCATCTTAACTTGTTTATTTCATCAGAGATGTGAAGTTGGAGTACAAACTGTTGAGGGAAAAGGTAAAGGAGTATAACAAGAAAGACGCGCAGTTCTATGGCAATATATTTTCGAAAATGAACAAACTGGAGCATCTTAATTCTGCTGTAAGTCGCGATGTATATATGTTTATGGTATTTCTGTGTTCAAATCACTTTAAAAATCTAACAATAAAGTTTATAAAGATTACATGTTGTAAGTGCTTTGTCCATTTTATCGCAGAATGGAGCAAGAAAGCAGGATGCCATGTCCATGACGATTGATAGCAAGGCGTGATGACTGAACACCACCAAGATATTTTGATCTTTAATTGTCGCGAATAACTGACAACTCGTTTAGCTATTAATATGATCACTAGTGTTTAGCTAGTTGAGGTTTTGTGATGAAATGTTGCATTGTCATTGAGAAACTTATGGAAGTTGATTAGTAATAAGAACTCCTCATTTGTTAAGTCTTCATCGCCAGTGAATTAGCCTACAACCATCACCGCATTATTCTCTCTGGATTAAGCTTTTGAATCGAGGGTCGGAGATGCGATTGTGGCTATCGATGACTAAAGTGGAGAGGTTGGTTATGAGGTGGTAACTGGCGTGATGGTGATGGGAGGAGGGTGGTGGCGGTGGTGGTAGGTTTATGTGGTGGTGGTGGTCGTGGTGGTGGTGGTGATGTACGCAGATTGGGCGATTGATCAAGGGTATTTTGATCATTACACACAATTTAAAGGAAAAAGATAATTGTCAATCCTAGCGACCAAACCTGTTAAGTTTATTCATACTTTGAGATTAAGCTTGTAGTTTTTCAAACTAGATCAAAACCATAATTTAAAATAGCATAAGTAGGGTGGTTCATCAAATTGAATCAAATCGAGTCGAATTCGAGTTAATTGGATCGAATAAGTCGAATTTTGAAAATTTCAAACTGTATCGAATTCAAAAAAGATAAATCGAATTCGAATTGGATCGAATTCGAAACTTTCAAACATGATTCAAATTTGATTCTTATTTGGAAAAAAGTTCGAATTCGAATTAAAATTGAATTTATTCGATTTGTATTTAATAAAAAAATATGTAATCGAATAGCATTTTCAAAATTTTTCAACAATCCAATTTCAAATGCTCAAAATATATAAACAATCGTAACACATGAAATATTACAGGTTTCAAATAAGCCAAAAGGTATCAATTTGGTTTAAACATTTTAGATTATATATTTTTTAAACTTTTAATTCTTAATTTCTCATATGCATATTTCTAAATTAATATACAAAATAAATAAATGTATGTGTGTGTATTTGTAATTCGAATTTCGAATCGAATCAAAAGTTACAAATTCGCAATTCAATTCGGATTCGATAATTAGACCTCGAATCAAATCGAATTTGAATTTGATAATTCGAATCGAATTTCAAATCAATGATTTTCTACTTGAATCGAATCGAAATTCGAGTTTTTCGAATCCGATTCTAATATTGAATACCCCAAAGTATAAGCACCCTCCGTGTAATTTACTCTGAAAAATTATGATTGTGCAAAAGAGGTTTTATCTTGAGCGGAGACTCATCAATTGACAAGTCAAAACAAATATGTTTTTAAATTTATGTTAACTCATAAACACTTTCTTCATTTGATTTTAATAACAGTTTTAAACATGTATCTTGTCACATTTAATTACTCAAAGTGTTTTCTTTGTTAAAAAATATATAACATTAGTTATATTAGTAGGTAACTTTATCTCAAAACAACAATAATTTATATGAGCAAATTTAAAGGGTTATATGATGTCTATATATATAAGATTAAATTAATGTTAAAAAGGAGATTTGCAAAAAAGAGCATCAATTTAGCACTTACAAGGTTGAGCCAACCCTAGCTTTAACTTACACCTTTTTGTTCAATCTATGGGTTTTTTTCATTAGTTGGAAGCATCCACTAATCAAGATTTGAATAAGAGGATTCCTAATTTCAATCTTAACATAAAAGATCTTTGTTGTGTTATTCCTATTTAGTTAATGGTATGCAAATTATTGTTGTACAACATTGTTTACTTTTGGATCAATTGAGGTTTTAAATTGGGATTATGTCTTATTGTTTAACAACCGGAAGCAAACTAGGCTTTTATGTCATTATGTGTGTTGAATTTGGTAGTGTAGAACCTTGTGGTTTAAAGATAGTTCATATAAATTTTGTGGCTTTTGTAGGATGAAAAATGTCACACCCCCGCTTGTAGCGGAAACACGAGGGTGCGACGGATGGGATCGTCATAACACTTGGTTTGTTTACAGAGACATAATAAATGCAATGATCCACGTGTCATGACGTCTGTCACACCCTCATTTTCCACGTACGGGGTTTTACCGTCAGGCGTGTGACATAACTAGGATCTCAGATAAGCATCAGTTACACCAAACGACTCGATAATTACA
>BJCN01042981.1:0-15189 GCA_018326445.1 Flaveria brownii | reverse complement strand
TGGTCCGAACCGGTCGGACCGGCCGTCCGATCCGGTCTCAACAACATTGATCTAAAGCTCTCAGATGATCCAGGCACATAACCACCGACGTGTCTATTATAGACAAAATGGGTCACCTTCAGTCTTCTCAGAACTTTGGACTAGCAGCCCACAACTTCAACAAATCAGCAGCCCAATTTATCAGCATCAAGGTTCAGAATATATGCACCAACAAACACTGTATAGTAGTTAAAAAAAAACTAATAATAAAAAGAAAAAAATCAGAGATTATATGAGGAAATATATATTTTTAGAGATTAAACTAGGGAGCAAAGTATATGACCTTTTTCACATAAATTATAAACACACATGATTGTTGTATGTTTGTTTTTTCGTATAATGTTTAAATGATAGGAAATGGCATTGGGGTCATAATCATATTAAGGTGTTTCATGATGAAACCTTGGTTTTGATTGTCTAGAGCCATAAAAAAAATTGGAATCTAGTTCGATGTTATTACATTCATCAACATCGGCTTGGAGCAATATGTGCAACCCTTTGCTTTAAAGGTTGCCTCAAAACCTTGTTCCTTACTACTGACGCTATCATACCTCTTCGTTTTCCCGATGTTTTCCTCGGTGTTGGGCATCTTCTTTCCTTTCATTCATGTCAACACGCCTCCTTTCTTCATAGTGTTTTTGTCTGTCTCACTTCATGATAAAACCGGTTAAGATCTATTTTAGGGTTACAAATCTAAAAAAGAATCTGTTGTTGCTTCGGAATGTGGTCGCCCTCAATCGATTTCGTTTTTAACGATTAAATGCTATTTAACCTCTACTAATTTCTCTGTGGTTCAACATATTGACAATCTTTCAGTTGGTTTAATTTCATCACTTGACTTTATCAGTTGGTTCCTTTACATTAGTTGATTTTATTACTTAGTTAGATCTTACATGTAAATCAATTTCTTCATTAGTTAGATTGATTTTTCGTTTACTAATGAGAACTTTTATGTATATAAGAGTATATTTTAAAAGCATTTTTTTACCAGTCATACATGACATCCATAAATATCATGAAATCCATAATATCATGAAAGACTCTGCCTATCATATTCGGGCGTGGTGTGTCACGAGACATTATAAGAAGTGAAATAAATTTACGTAAACAAAAAGAAGTTGATTAATAATTTACATCAACATATAAGCAGTTACGACTAGATATATATGACGATCGAGCATGGAGCATAATTACATTAACACTAAACTTAAATCTAATAATAACTGGATTACTTAATTAATTTTCTACCTACCTTTTTTAATAAAAAGATATTCAAACCCATGTGATTGATGTTAATAGTCTCTAAAGCATTTCTTTAATCCAGGTCATTTTATATGTGGTCAAGTAGTTGAAAACATTAATTAACCAATAACCACATCAACAACCGCGTTCTCATTATAGAATAATTAATTAATAATGGTTGTTAGGTTTAACTTGTTTGACGAGTTTATAACTATACATAATTAATTATAAGCTGTCCAAAAAAGATCATAAATAATTATAAACGGTATAATAAAAACTATAAATGAAAAAGAAACTGCAATTATACAATTGTTAAGTTTGAAAGTCTAATTAACTTGTTTGCCACGTGGCTAATTTTAAAATCTATATCGCGGGAGTTTGCTTTCTTAAACCCTATAAATTAGACCTTCAAATCCATTTCCCATACCACTCATTCCCCTCTTCATCCACAATCCATATTCCATATTCTGTAAGTAAGTTTCATCTTTAACTTCAAATACTTTCATAATTATCAGTAAGAGATTATGTTATTGCTGCCAAAAGAAGTAATGTTTTGCCTTTTGTATTTGGATTTTGAAGTATGCTTTTCAGTTTCCGATAATCATATAGTCGTGCAGGTTCAACAAGCTCGCGCAAAAATGGAATACGAAAACGGATACCAAAATCAGTTCCCACAGTCAAAATATGAATGTCTTCTATTCGGTAAGCCTGTAGTTTCTCGACCTGTTTGTTTTATACGCTAGCTTCATCTTTTCATATATCAAAATTTTCATATATGGACTGGACTTAATTTGCATTTTGATATCTTTACTTTTAGATGTTGATGATACCCTTTATCCTCTAAGTTCTGGTTTGTCGGCACAGTGCGCCAAAAACATAAGAGGTATTGCATATATGCGCGACCCTTTTCAAATTATTTTGTATAAATATTTAGCAAAAATAATCTTATTATCGTTGTTAACACGAATTCGTTTGTAGAGTACATGGTGAATGAGCTTGATATAGATGAAAGTAAAGTTCCTGAAATGTGTGCTCAACTCTACAGGGATTATGGGACAACTATGGCTGGTCTTTGTGTATGATATGATCTCAACTGCAAAACTTTATCTTTATGAAATCATATATCATAGTTTTATGTAGAAAAAAAACTGATATATGATTTTATTTTGCAGGCTTTTGGATATGATTTCGACTATGATGACTACCATAGGTATCGAATCTTCCTGTTACTTTTTGTCCCTAAACAAAACCTTAAAATCTGATGTTATGATATTGGTGATTAACAGTATTGTACATGGGAGATTGCCTTATGAATATTTGAAACCTGACCCTCTTTTGAGAAGTCTTTTACATAGCTTGCCCATAAGGAAAGTGGTAAGGTTTTTTGTGGCGTCCTTTTCGACTGATTACTAACTTCATGACTTTCGTAAACACATTTAGTATCAAAGCATCATTTGTATTGATATTGTAGATTTTCTCAAACGCGAATGAGGCGCATGTGGCTGAAGTTCTTCAACGACTGGGACTAGAGGATTGCTTTGATGATGTCATATGTTTCGAGTCTTTGAATCCTAAAAGCCAAACCACCAATGTTAATACTCCCAAGAGTTCTGTAATTATATATGATAATTACAGTGAATGTGGTGGTGTACTACCCGAGAGTCCTATTGTCTGTAAACCCTTTGAAAACGCATTCCAACAGGCTTTCAAGATGGCAAAGATTAACCCTCATAAAACCGTAAGTCATCAATCTTAGCTGAGACCCACAAGATAAATCATCATATGATCATAACAAACTTCTCACAAAATGTTAATTTTGGTTTTCCAGTTGTTCTTTGATGACAGTATACGCAATATACAAACTTCAAAACTCATAGGCCTAAGCACCGTGTTGGTATGTCAATTTCTTTGTTAGGTTTACATGTTGACACTTGATATTGTTGTTGAACATTGTGTATTCTTGATTGTGGGTACATAACAGGTTGGGTTATCACAACGTACAAAGGGGGTGGATTATGCTTTAGAGAGCATTCACAACATGAGGGAAGCACTGCCAGAGCTATGGGAATCGGTGGATAAATCATTAGATGTTGGTCTTTCACAAAAGATTGCAGTTGAGACTCCTGTGGAAGCTTAGATCCACACTGTGTTTTTCTTCATGTGTAAATTGTGTACTTGACTGCTTGTGGATTAATAAAGTTTACATATTAGTATTCTACTTTCGAATAATTAAAGTTTTGTTTTCCATTTTGATACTTTTTTATTCTAAAACGAATCATCAATTGATCTCATTTTAACCAGAACCTGTTTAGACTCGAACCAAGGTCATACTTTTATAAGACGGATAGTTTTGACCCAAAGTCTTTCACACTCGACTCGTTTGACCTGACATCTAACCCACCCATTTTGCCAGACTTGCGGCTTCATTTATTAATCTGAAGATTTAACAAAATTTAGAGCATATTTATATCTGGTTTGTGACATCAGATCAAAACATGCATCCAACCGAAACAACTATTAGCAAGTACAACTACATTTAATAGAGTTGAAGCTATCATTTACACCATACATATATTAGTACTAAGATAGTAAAAACTAGATCTGGATCTTTAATAGAGACGATTACACATCAAGATTAGAATCATGAGGTTAGACGAACAACACAGTTATGGAGACTATGCTTCCACAGAAGTTTCAGATGCGATCTTTCGTGAAAGACGAGCATCACTTGACTTGTTGACCAATTCCCATAGCTCAGGCACTGCTTCCTTCATGTTGTGTATGCTCTCTAAAGCATAGTCCACCCCGCTCATACGCTGTGATGATCCAACCTGTTTGTACCCACCACTAAAAATTAGAACACTTCGCAATATTTCTTAATGCCAGTAGCAAAATTAACTTACCAAGACAGTACTAAGGCCTGTGAGTTTTGCAGTCTGCACATTGTGTATACTGTCATCAAAGAACAACTGAAATACCAAAATAAGTACTATGAGTTTCAACATGATAGTGACACTGGGATTCCACAACTTCATCTGAGATAACTTACAGTTTTATGAGGGTTAATTGTTGCCATCTTACAAGCCTGTAGGAAAGCGTCTTCTGAGGGTTTGCAGATAATGGGACTCTTTGGTAGTAAACCAACGTTTTCGTTGTTGTTATCTCCAACAACAGAAGTCTCAGGAGTATCACTGAGTTGATTATTAGTGTTTAAAGTCTCGAAACATATGACATCATCAAAGCAGTCCTCTAATGCAAGTCGGCCAAGAACTTCAGCCACGTGTGCCTCGTTTGCATTTGAGAAAATCTGTAAAACTGAAACGTATTACGTTTTGATACAAAAGAGTGTAAAGAAATCATGGGGTTTGTAATAAGTTGAAAAAGACTTGAAATCTTACCACTTTCCTTAAGGGCAGGCTGTTTAAAAGACTTTTAAGAACAGGGTCAGGTTTCAGATATTCATAGGGCAATCGTCCATGGACAAATCTGTTAATCACCGATTTGACGATTTCATTACATTAAACTTTTAGATTTCTTTTAGAGACAAAAAGGGAATGCAAAGATTTGATACCTATGGTAGTCATCATGGTCAAAATCATAGCCAAGAGCCTACAAACAGAAAAGATTATGCAATGATTATGAACTGTTTATAAATTTCATAAAATGATAAATATCATATACTTTAAAATCAAGATTCGAGATCATACGCGAAGACCAGCCATTGTTGTCCCATAATCTCTATAGAGTTGAGCACACATTTCTGGTACTTTGGTTTCTTCTATATGAAGCTTATTCACCATAAACTCTGTAAAATGCATTAGTGTGAGACAGACCAAAAGTTAATCACATAAACAGTAACAAATCCAAGAGGAACTAAAAATAATCATGAACTTATGCAACACCTTTGATGTTCTTGGTGCACTCTTCTGACAACCCAGAACTTAGAGGATAAAGAGTATCATCAACATCTAAAAGTCCAAGGAAAAGAGATTTCAAAATGCCATTAAAGGCTGTTAGTGCAAATTCCATAATATGCCACGATGATGACAGTCGCCAGAAACATTTAAACAAACAAATTCAAAAAGGGTTATGCTAAATGTACGGTCAAAGTACCCCTTATTATGCATATTTATACAGAGTCGTCGTATGCAGGCATACACATTGCATTTTTACAAGGACAAATACGGATGTATATTAAGTCCAATACCGACATATAGGGTCAAAATGAATCAAATCAATGATGATACATTTAGCAATAGAGGTGTGTTCAACCGACACGTGTAGAAATAATAATTATTTTCGAATAATTGAAGTCTTACCAAAAAGGAGACATTCATATTTAGATTCAGGGGTCTGTTTCTGGTCCATTTGTTACAAACCTGCAACACCAGATCCAAAAAGTAAATTTACTTCTTTCACTGGAGACTAATCAGACATATTTCATGTTCAAAGACAGATAGAACAAACAAAACTTTTATGGAAATTGAATGGAAAAAAAACACCAAAACTCATATGTCTCTATTGATAGTCTATTTGATGGAACAAATGCCCCGAAAATCAGAATACTGTAAACCCCCACATTCACAAACTTCTTCAAGTTCAAATATGATGAAGAAAACAAAACTAAAACCAAGATGGTAATTGGTAAACAAAACAATCATAGTATGATAAAAACAAATTATGAAGACTTACAGAAGAGGAAATAATAAGTGAAATGTGAAAGAAAAATTGTGGGTTTGAGATTGGATATATAGGGTAAAGAAAAAGCAAGAGCGGGGGGTTGGAGATTTTGAAACAAACATAACTGTAACGTGCCAATACTTCTGGAACACAACTACTCACGCCGTCCATTCATTTTTTTTACTTTAGAACACTTGTTATTATTATTTTTATTAATATTTTATTATTACTATTGTACTTTAAACCATAGAAATATGAACCACGTTGCCTTTGTGTGAAAAGTAAGTGTCTTTATTAACGTAGAGTTCATTGAATTCTGCTGTGTTAAAAATAGCATAAGCCTATAAAATAGTGAGTTTTTTTCTTCTTCTTGTAAACGGCTAATTGAATCAATTACGTTTTTTTGTTTTCTTTTGTATTCTCACACAAAACCACTCTCTTTTCTCATATATCTTTTGTGTTTAGGAATGGTCGAATAGCAGTAGCAGATAAAATTTTGTCTAGTATTTTGTACGCAGGTTTATGTTCAGAAATTAAATGGAGATCTCAACTAATTAATAGTGTTTAAAATTAGTCTTGGACAATTTTTTTTTATTTTATATGTTACACATTTGTATGGAGAGTAGTTTGTAGAATACCTATGGCGTACCTAAGTGTCGTCAAATGTTTGTAGGATGTACCTAAGTTTTGTCGCTCTTGGTCGAATGTTTCTGGGACGTACCCTAATCTCATGGAGTGCGATGGCGTCATAGGACGTGCCTAAAGATTGCAGAGCATGTCTAGACATCCCAATTGCTTTATTATTGTTTTCATGTTACATGCATATTGTTTCACGTGGCTTATGATGATATGACTAAGTACATAACAATGTGTTGAAATTACAATAGTAAAACATACCCTATATGTATGTAACATTAGGTAGGGTTGATGTGTTTCATTGTCTTGCTACCACGGTATAATCTATTAATTTGTTTTAACTTATACAAGGCTTTAATGGGCTTCAACAAAGTTGCCTAGTCCCCCGCCTTTAGGTCCTAGCTTTCCTTGTCATTCAGCTCTAACTTTCTTTGTTGCTTTTGTTTACATAATCAAGATAACGAAAGCTTAAGAGTTTCAGTCGTGTGCTGTGGTACTTTTACTTTGGATGTTGTGATCATTGCTAGAGGTTTTGTCTATATTGAGATCTCTGCCAATAACGTTTAAAGTTTTGTTACTGTACCTCATTGCTGACGTTATGAAAATTAAAATGAATCTTGTGTGTGTTTTAGGCTAGAAAAATATGACCTCACAGGACCCTCAATACATTATGCTTCATCATTGTTTAGGGACCAAGTTTCTTTCGGATGTGTTTGCTCTGTCTCAGCTAGTATTTCAAGTTCGGCTGGGGTTGTTTGTCAGCGGGTCTTATTCATAGTTAATCAAGCAGTCTGCTAGAATTTGCCAATATGCATGCATGTGTTTTATATGTGATAATGTTTACTTCAAGTTCGATTTCTCATTTTGTAACCTTTATGGAACCTTTGGTCTCCATCAATGCTTTCTCGTCGAAAATATCATCTCAGATGTCTTTCTAGGTGCAATAAGGCCAACACCATCTCTTCTAGGTTTGTCTAGTTATGAAGGTGAATCTATGAATCATACGGTTAGAGGGAGAGGGAGTCATCTCAGGTTCCCTAGATTGTCAAGTTAGTGTCACAACAAGAATTTTTTCATCTTTCCCGTTTTTCTTAGTTTTTCCCATTTTGGTGGCCGTCATCCCAATTTTCTCTATATTTCCCAATTTTCTCTATATTTCCAAACCAATTCAAATGATGAATCCCGGTGAATACTTATCGGGTTAGGACTTAAAATTAAAGTCGGGATCACGGGGCAGGGGCTCTTCCCACCTGCACCTGGGATCCCCCACCTTGTTTCGGTTGCCGCTCCTTGTGATCGATCTTATATAGAATAGAAAATGTTAATTTACAAAGATATATTATAAGTAATGAATGAATAAAGAAACCATGACATTATGAACTTAAAAGAACTAGCTGAAATATGCCAAGATTTTTTTCTTGTTTTTCTATTGATAAACAACAAACAAGCAGATATGTCATTATATAAAAATAAGATCCATCCAAATTTAATATTAGGTTCGGATCATTATCCTTGTCCTAGAATTCGGCAACTCTTCAACAAATGCAACTTTTCATAAATTAATTATGTATTTAGACGTAACAAACCACCAAAAAAAGCTTGTCTTCAGATCTAAACAAGTGAAACAACTATGTAAAAGTTTAATATGTTTAAAAATAAACATAAACAAGGTTATAAACACACATGTTAAATTAGTATAAAAAAAACTAAATATGTTTGAATCATGTATCAAGCAACAAATGAATTAGACATGTATACGTATTGAGGAAATTCATATAAAAGTTATTAAAATAATTATAAATTAAAGTTTTTTACTTATTTTCATCCCGTGGCCACCACCTTTTAATAGAATTTATTTCAATCTTTCCATGACAACAAATTAGAAATTACATTAGTTGTTCTAATTATTTATTGATTATTAATTGAGCTTAACATGAGATAGAAAAGATAATCATAAATAGTGAAAGGGAGCATGATCATGTAGAAAAGATGATAATAAATAGTGAAAGTGAGAGCATAAACGCTTACATAAATATAAATTTTACATAACACGTTTAAAGTAATAGATACAAATATATCATACGGCTTTTATCGATTTAAAATAAATGTTATACAAATGGAGCCGGATCTGATTTGATTACATTCAGATGAATAATGTGGAATATTATTAATTGATGCAACATTTAATTTACAAAAACGACAAAACCAACCATCGATTAACAAGAAACTGTCAATACAATAATCGACACCTCCATAAAGAATAAGATATCTTAAATCAACATCTTTATTCCAACGATGACCCATGTTTACAATTGTCGCACCAATATCTCTAAAAACAAAAACAAAACTACACAACTCCCTAACCAACTTCTTTGCTTTTGTCAATTTATACAAGAGTAACAACAACAACAAAAAAGTGAGTTAGAAAGGACCCAACCACTAACACAACTACCAAATGCAGAAAACGGTTCGACCCTGGTGCACCTCAGCAGTTCCACGGCTCAAACCCATGTCCATCTGGTCCTGGTACGCATGTGAACCGAAAGTGGTTAGTAACGAACACGCTTGAACTCTAGATGGTTAAGAAAGTAACGAATCTTACTTTTATGATCAGAAGATCCTGTACATGTTGTGATATTCTTTTTAGAGAAGTCGGCAAGTTTGTGTTTCGAGTTGATGATGATTCAACTTGAACTGGTTCTTGGCTTGGTGATGGGACCAGTAGCCGTGGGCGATTAAGACGCGGTCTAGCAGTTCTTGAGGCACCGGCTCACCTCTCCTTTGCTGTGGTGATATTCTAGCCGTGTGCACCAGTGTTTTCCATTTGTCCTACGTCATCCGAATGGGCAACGTCAGCAAGATTGATTTTATGTACATTAACAGTGTTTGAAATGAATCGTACGTACCTTCAAATCCACGTAAGTTCGGTGCTTTGCGTCATCAAAAGCACGTAATTTAACATCGCGCCATCTGAAATGTCCAAAATCACAACACTTGAAAACTTAACATCAATATAAAGTTTATTTTTCATTGGATGATATTATACCTTCCTGTTCCAAGCTTCTCAACAGCTTCAACTAAGGCTTCCACTTCAGAAACAGAAAACGGACGACGAATCCTGCGTTGTGCCACCTCAGCTCCCTTTGACTTCCTCATGGGGACCACCGCCAGCTCATCCATGCCATTGGCTGGAACCGTCACTAACGCCCTTGAATCCAGACCACTTTTTTCATCCACTGGCATCTCATGATCACTTGCATTTATGTTCCTAGAGTTTACCAAGGGAAGATCCGCCTGCTGCTGGATTACTACTTCATTAGCAACAGTCTGATGTGGCAAATCCCTGATAAAAGATTTTCAAATCATAAAAGACAGTAATAATTACGATTATGTATTTAAGGATCTAGTGGTTTACCTAGTTAATGACTGATCTTCAGGGTATACAAATGATGAAACTTGTAATTCATTAGGCTCCAGCGTGAAACCAAGAGCGTCTAGTTTATTATCATGGCAGATACCAGTTTGTGACAAAGTTTTATCGTCATCTCTAATTCTTTTCCCCTGAAGCATCACACCCACATGTAGCTCACCACTAAATATAGCCGTCACAGCCTCCATAACGGCCCTCTATGAAAAGATTCAATATAAGTCAACTATCGAGCATAATAAGCATAAACAATCGGTTTGGCCAAAAAGTATATATACCTTTAGAGAACTAACAGTTGCTGTTTCTGGTATCTCAATGAAAAACTCAGGTACCCTGAAAGACTTGATCTTCAACTTCACTGATTAACGTTTAAACACAAAAATAAGTTTTGGTCTGAACTATTTGATTTACTAGAGTAAATACGATTATACGAGTATGATGATTAGAACATATTTTAATTACCATGTGAGTCTTGAGAAGTTGCATCCAAACTAGAACCATCTTCAACAAAACCAGATTTGTTGTCTGAATTGGAAGGATTATCCAACTGATAAAGTCTTCGCTTTTTGAAAGGATAGTCCCTTAACGGTCTCTGATATTTATAACAATTTATTTTGTTGTACACATCTGAAAACACACTTGAACATTTTTCAATTCAATGAACTATACATGTACACACATAATTAGATATAAAAATTTTGTATCATAAAAGCTCACCGGTATTATGGGAGACTTTCCACTGTTTGGATGCGGATAACCTCCTAAATCTTCGGTCACTTGCACAGGGTGGGGCCCTAACGGTTTTGTTATTTTGGTTACCCGGTTGAGTGGCCCCACAAGAGTTTTCATCATCATCTTTAATAACTAAATTCAAATTACAATCTACATTATTGACAACAGGCAGCTTCCCATACTTGGGTGGCTCAATTTTCATCTGTTTATGGTTTATATCCTCTATTTTACAATCAGAAACTGTAATACCGGAAGCTGGCCTAGAACAAGTGTCGGTAACAGGAGCTTTTATAATCTCAGACACAAAAAAGGTCTTATTGCAGCTACCTTGATCACAAACATTTGGGTTTGAAGAGTCGTTTTCAGTCTTGATCATTGACTCATTAACAGTTTTGACCTCCGCATGATTTAACTTACTAACAGAATCATCAACCTCCAACAACAACTTGCCTGCAACAGTGGCTAGTAAGTCGAACGCACACATTTGATTATGACCTTCCTTTTTCTTCCAAGATGAAACCCTCTTCTGAAATAATTTGCATAATTACGTTAGATTGGAGATAGCATTAACTTACGGATAATAACAGAAGATTAAATATATGTAAAGTTTACCCTGGCTGATCTGGGAGCCCGAGGCGTTGGAGGGACCTGGTAACCATTGAATCCATATTCTAATCTCCTTTGCAACACCATATCTCAGTTTCAAGAAACTTTAACAAACACTTCACACCATTTTCGCTCGTTCTGATAACAAATTTACAAGATTTCATGTATTTTGCTTAGGAAATTCTCTCAGAAGCAATAGATCATACACATAGAGCAGTGATATCAACTTCTAAATTCTTAAACCCGTGAAGATTTAAGACGCTAAAAGCATCTAAATTTCTAAAAGAAGACTCAAATTCAGATCAATAACAGAACCATAGATCATATCAGGTCATAATAACAGTTATACACAGGAAATATGAATTAATTAAAAAGGGAAGTGTGAATCTGACACACGCGATTCTTAAAAGGTCGAAACAAGCACTTCAAGATTTGATCGATTCAACTTTATATCCACCAGAAGCTTGAAAAGCAAAAAATTGATATGGAAAAAAGATTTCAATTTTAATTTTAGAAAAAGATTTAAATTCTGAAATGGTCAATTTTAATTTTAGAAAAAGATTTAAATTCTGAAATGGGGATTGACGAAATGAAAAAGGTAAAGAATTCAAACCCTGAATAAAACCCTGAAAAAATATATATATGCAAACACAAATACAACAATTTGTTAAATTTATCATAAATCTATACTATATACACTATAATCTAAAACCCAAAAGTAGATCAATTCTGAAACAAACCCCATGATCGTCAAACCTACCCACCGAAATAGAAAATTTTGATTTTTGAACGATCTTACAAGATAACTGAAACTGCTGTCAGAAAACCCAAATTTAGGAATCATAAGATCAGATCGATCCATCAAAAGTGAAATTGTGAGCAAAAGTAACACAAGGAAGATTAAATTATACGATAATGCTCGTTTGGTTGTGATGAATTTGGAGAAATTCGCACCAAAAAGCTGTAATTTACTCACGAAAATTCAAGAATTCACCAAATCGAAACTGTAAACGAAAGCAATCCCACAATTCAATTTCGTAAATCCCATCTCACCTCTGATAAACCCGCGATTTGCTAAAGAATTCACCAAACAATTTCTTCAAGATCAAGATTTCCTGAGGCAATTCACGTCACCGATTCTTCAAAATGTAGGATTGGATTGAATAACCGAAACCCCACGAACCCAAATCACAAAATTCTCACCGATCAAGCGAAACCCACGAGTTTTCCCATCTGATCAATCAATCACACTCGTCAATTAAACACAAAATTAGTGTTTGATTTGTTTGATACGCAACCGTCTGTCGAAATTCTCTCTCTATGTTTGAGTTTGAAAAGATGAAGAATGAGGGTTGAGAGATGAGGATGAAAGACAAAAACCCTGTGAAAACCACCCAACGATTGGCCTTAAACCCCCAACTGTTTATACTCATTGACGCTTGTTACCGGATGTATCGGTAAGAGACTCGAGTATTACCGGTTACAGCAAGTTACACACACATCGGTATCCTGTAAGACCGGTTCTACGCAACAAGATGACCCACAAACTCTCCCATCGTGCTCCCAGATGTCGCCACGTGGAAAGGACATGAAATCCTGTGGTGGTAACACCATTAGCCAGATCGAGAAAAACGTTGGGTCATCAAGAGAGCAAGGGTATAAGTGTAATAAATGCGGTTTTTGTGGTGAGTTTAGACATTCATTTGAAACTTGTTATTCTAAAATTAGACAAGTACGTGATAATAGTCTCCCTCTTGTTTATCTCAAGTTTTCGTGCTTGAAACATGACACGAAATTTGTTAGGATCTATACCATCATATTTAACTCGTTTAATGAATTTTTTATTGATTCGGTTGATTTGATCAACCCATTTAGTTAACCCGACCGTTTTAAGGTTAAATTGTTTAACTTGTTTAATTTAGTAGGTTGATTTGTTTAGATTGTAACTAAAAATAACATATCTATATATAATACTAAAAGAGTAACTTGGGGGACACTTGTCACATTCTTAGGACTCCTAAGTTTGTTTTTCTCGCATCTCTCTCCTCTTAAATAGTTAGCTAAATTAAAGATTAAATAATTTTAATTCTTTTTAAGAAAAATATTTTTTAATAAATTAAGAAAAGATGTCTTTTTATTAATGTTATTTCTAGAAAACGTTTTTATAAAATAAAAGTTTTTCTAAAACATCAAACATTTTTAAAAATATGAAATATCTTAAAATTGATGTTTTTAAAAAGTAAACTTCTTTATAAACTAAAAATAATTAAAATTAGGAGTTATAATAAAAACTTTTAAAAATGATATTTTTAATACAGATTGTTTGGAAAAAACGGTTAAATTTTTTTGAAATAAAATTTAAAATTTTTACTTATAATTATTCCTCATATGTAGTTTTAATCATATCTTATTTTAAAATATCATTTTATACTTCATAAACTTTCATCATAATTAATATTTTATTTTTTAACTCGTGTAATACACGGGTTTATTAAAGTTAATATTATATAAGTAACAATCAACAACTAATCAATTTTATTTTTTCACTCGTGTAATACATTTAGTTTTATTTATGTTTTTGTGTTATTTTAATAATTAACTCTCTACCTCCCGTGTAATACACGGGTAACTAAAGCTAGTATAATTATATAAGATTAACCCGTTAAACTCATTTATTGCGACTCACTATCCTGACATATTTTTGGTGAGGTTGGACATTCATTTGAGCTTGTTCTACTATAGTTAAAAAGTGTGTTATAATTGTCTCCCTCTTGTTTATTTTTAAGTATTCGCATCTAAAATATGACACAGACATCGTTAGGCCTGTTATATTTTGCTTATTTAATAAAAAATTTATATTTGGTTGACCTTATTAACTCAATTAGATATTGGGTTAATTGTTTAATTTGTTAAATTAAGTAGGTTAGCACGTTAAAATTATAACAAAAGAATAATGTACATAACTTTTGTAATTACCGTTTATGATTAGTTGAACTCATTCATTACTACTCGTTACCCAGTTTTCAACAGATTTTTAGTATATAAAAACGGGTTATGTGTTTTTAAATATGTCCAACTTATAGTTAATCTTTCTTACATGGGTAATATATATAACTTATGTTTGGGTTTGTCAAATCAATCTGTTAACCTGAAATTTATCAACAGACATGCTCTTCACCTTTATAACAAAAACTTATTTGTGTTCTAAAAATATAAGTTGTATGTTGGTAATGATTGTATGTTGTATGTTGGTAATGATTGTATTGGGGCTACTACTGGAGTACAACAAGGGGATCCCTTAGGGCCCCTTCTCTTTGCCCTTGCCTCCACCCCCTTATTCTTCGAGTCCAGGACCGTTGTAACCTTTTGTTTCATGCTTGGTATTTGGATGATGGAACGATTATCGGCAACGCGTCTGAGGTTGCTAAGGCCTTAGACATCATCAACATGGAGGGGCCATCTCTGGGGCTTTATCTCAACATTAAGAAAACAGAGGTTTTTTGGCCGACATGTGATGGGCGTAAAGTTCAGGACGGACTTTTCCCGAGAGGGATTGGTAGACCAGAGAGGGGGGTTAAGCTCCTTGGTGGAGCTGTTAGCCGTGATCCTAGCTTTATTGAAGAGTTGGCTGGGCGGCGGGCCTCGGGAGCGGTTGACCTTATGAAACTCTTGCCCTGCCTTAGGGATCCCCAATGTGAACTACTTTTGCTAAGGTCGTGCATGGAAGTTGCTAAGTTACTTTTTGGGTTGCGCACTTGTCAACCCCATTTGATGGAGGATGCGGTATCTCGGTTCGATGATGGCCTCAGGGAGGCTATAGAAGACAT
>BJCN01042933.1:0-10739 GCA_018326445.1 Flaveria brownii | reverse complement strand
TTTCTAACCTAAATTTACCCATAAACCGCCTTTGTTCTTACCTTTCTTCCTCACAAAGGTACTCAGAAATGGCAAGCCCTGATCCTTGAAACCAACCAGATTTTTCCAAATATTTACACATGCAACAAAATCAGGTTGCTCTGTTAAACTCTGACAAAGATCTTTTTTTCTTACAGGTATGCCGATTCTTGACTCTATCCAACTACTTCACCTCCCTCACCATAGATCCTCCACTATATGTAGATCATCTTTTAGAGCTTTGGAGGACTTGCTAAGAGTTCATTATGGATGGGAAGAAGGCACTGTCTGCCACAGTGCAGGGGAGGATTATTTTCATCACTCCAGCCTCTATTAACACTGATCTCAGACTGGATGATGTAGAAGGTAACTTGTCCTTCCAAAAATATACTATAAATGTGATTACTCTGTAAGAACCTTTAGGAAAGGGAAGGTCTCCTCCTAGTGGAAGTACCTACTTCATGTGGTCATCCATTCTTTATAAAAAGAGCATGGAGGTTGGGATAAAATTCTAGAAGACCTTTCCTTTATAGTCCATGACATGGTTCAACGTATCAAGTTCTGGTACTCTCGATTTTTATATACAAATTTACTTGAAAACTTAGATTCCTTAGAATATTACATGTTCCCTTGATATGTTAAATACACTTAACTATGAATTGGGCTAACAGTTAATGGGAACATGTAATGTTCTTAAAATGGGACAGATAAAGCCTGACATCTTCAAAACAATGAGAAAGCCTACCGTGGGCTTCTCAAGGGTAGAGACAGCCCTAGTCCTAAAAAGTTTAGAGATCATTACTTAAGGTGACAACCTAGCAGCACCAGCTAGTGTTGAAGCCACACCTTCTACTTCTGAACCACCCACACAGCCCCAATTAACCATCACCTAGACTAGAAACTCCAAACGAACCCCAGCACAAGCTACTCAGGTTGCGCAGGCCCCCATATCCTCACCCATGCAAGAGGAAGTGGACACTAGAGCACTTATTTCCCCTTAGCAGTAAACCACTCCCATCACTTTAAGGATCAGTGCTGAGGTTCCTCATGCTCAACCTGATTAGCTCACTACACCAACACTAGTCTTAAGCCTTCACTCAGAGTCTCAAAACTCTAGTGAACAACCTTTAGGGGAAAGCTACCACCCCTAGCCTCTAGACCTTAATCCACCTATAACTAACCTTGAATTCTATGATGATGAAGACATAGGATTTAGTGAGTACCACGAGTCTCTCTTCTCCACCACTGCTCAGGACAGATGAGTGCTCCAGTCTTACCCATGTCTAGACCACATCATCTACCTACAACTGAGGTGGATCTCCCTATATCAGTTCAGGAGGTACATATGGAAGAGGCTCTCACTTTTGTAAGTGATTAAATCTTTAAGACCTCAACCATGGCAACCCAAACAATTAACACTTCAACTGAAGCTGTGATGAGGAAGAAGACTTTGGTCCTATTCTCTCATCCTCCAGTGATTCTTCTATTAAAGATAAGAGTAGTCTGAAACTAAAGGTTTAACAACTGACTAAAACCTGCATCTATTTAGTCTCAAAGGTCAGTCACCTAGAATCTCAAGTGAGTCACTTATAAAAGAAGGTCAATGACCAGCAACTTGAGATCACCGATCTTAAGGGAAAGTTAGATAAGAGACCCCAAAGGACAACTCAACCAGAGCCACAAGAACCTGTGGATGTGGTGGACCTAACCTCTAGCTCACCTATGCAAGAAGGTGATGCTACCAAAAAGGGAGAGAAAGTCCTACTTACAATCACAGAACTTTGAAGTTCTTCATAGAGTATGGACATAAGGGATTCACTACCCTCACTGCAATTGTCCATACCCAGCAACCTCCTCAAGTTCAATTTGATGTGGACTCACTCGTACAAACTCTGTTTGAGGAAGGTATGCCAACGACTATGCCTACCCCATCTCATCCTACTAAGAATCTAATTATGGGATGGAGGTATGACACTGATAAAACAACCCCAGTAATCCCTAGGTCTCAAGGATAATAGGAAATCTTTAACTTCACCAACCTAAGATTCTATGAGGGCACTTCTCTGATTGACCTTCCACTTGCCAACACAAGTTAAAATAGGCAAGCGGCAAGGTTTGCAGATAAGATTCAAGACAGGGTGCTAGAAGATTTCAAATTAGGATCTAAATTATATAGACAGAGGCTAGCAGGAAAGATTGTTGGTTAACTGGATATTTAGGTGGACTCCAAGATTAGCTTAGAAGGGAAAACCTTGACTGAAGGCCTAGTAGTTTAGACTGTGAACCTTGATATAGGAACTTCTTCAGTGTCCATTACCCTTAGTGAGGCACCAGCTAGTGAATGTGCTTTACAACCTCTTTCTGGCCAGAGCTTAAGTGTTGAACCAAGTAATGAAGGCCAAAGCTCTCTCCACCCTGTGTCACCAAGGCTTGTGAGTGATAAAAGGAAAAGTAAGTTGACTCCTAATGATATTGTGGAGGAAAAAGAGAGGAAGAGTAAGCTAAGGGGAGAAAGTTCAAGTGGGTCCCCAGGCTTCATGAAAGCTGCATCAGGGATGCCTCTAGGCCAAACACTCAAGATGATAAGTTGAGGGCGGCACATTAAACTATTTGGGGACCAAGAACTACAACATTGATGAACTCATCTCACTTCCCTTAAAAGAGTTATATGAATTGGCTGACACTGAGTTGTCAAAGGAAAGGAAGGAGGCAAAGGATGTAGAACTGCTCCTTAAGATTAAGGAAGAAATAAGGAAGAAATAAGGAAGAAAAGAGTCTACAAGCATGCTCCTACCCTCTCCCCCATTCAAGAAAGCCCTGAGACAGAGGTTGTGGCAACTGAGCAACAACCTTAGGTAGACAAGGAAGTAGATAGACAAAATATGACCAACTATCTGAGTGCTACATGCCTCTATCAGGCATATGCACTTCTTCCCTTGTCTTATGAATACATAGAATTTAAGTACCTTAAGTAGCTTGAGCAACAAGTGATAAAAGAACAAAAGGCTGCTAAGAGGAAGATAAGGGAAGAAGCTGCAAATTCAAGACCCATTATCAAAAAGAGTCTAAAGAAGTCTGTTGATAGGCAGAGGATGATGAGCTTCTTGAAGCTATATGGATTCTCTGCAAGTAGGCTTGGTCCAATATCTCTATCCAGCATGGATGAGAACATTAGAGTGATCAAGTAGAAGATTAAAAAAGGTGAGCTCATTGACTTGCATTCTCCACTAAGTATGAGTGCACCTGAAGTTAAGGTTAAGGTTGAACCCTATGAGACAGCACCACCTGGATCTAGTGCTGCACCACAGCCAACTTCATCTTTTGATCCATAATAGGGTCCTGATCACTCTTTTTTGAACCTGTAAGGGAAGAGACCCAATTAAGAAAGACATTGAAGAACAGCCTGGTACTAAAGGACAATCTTCTCAGTTAAAATTTGCAAAGAGGAAGAAGAGGATGGCCATAAATAGAGAAATTAAGAAGAAGAAGAAGAATTCCAAGGCATCCACCTCTACACCTCAGGATGAGTCAGAGCATCCTGAGGTTACTCAAGAAGAGGCTGTTTAACCAAGTCCAACCAATATAGAGCATCTTACTGCTGGGGGACCCATTTTGTCCTAGAGTTTTGCTGCTAATCCGGATAGATGGTATGTCATTAGAGATCAAGGAGGTCAAGATGTCTATTCTACAACACATGCTTGATCTTCCTCTACATTATCTCTATGACATGAGGAGATACTATAAGAGTCTGAGGGATCCTTACCAAATGATAAAGAAAGGAATGGTCTTGATCCTGATAAGGACCGTCAATATCTGAGTAATCTCCTATGTTTTGGGAGCATCAGCCTAGGGGGAGTTTGTAAGGTTTACAATTAAAGGCTGATGCAACCAAAGCAACCAAAGCAACCGAAGAGCTCTCAACATGTATGCATGAAGAACAGAGTAGAGTTACTTCAGAAGTTTTATACAACACAAAGGGAATAAGCTAAGTGCAAAATCTTCCGAAGCGAAATGACAAAATCTTTTAAAGTTAAAGATGAAGTCTTTCAAAGTTTCAGAGATAAAGTTTTCTGAAGCCAAAGACTGGTTTCCTCTAAAAAGAGAGAAGATATGCTCTCTCTGATCACCTTTTGAGAAAAAGTTGAACAACTTTCTACTGCCACTCTGAAGACTCACCAACTTAGATAAGTTGGTGAAAAGATCCATGCTTTTGTCAACTGTAGATTATGGTCATTGGTCTATAACTTTCTACTTTTGTACCTTTTATCCTTTTTTTGTAATATATTAGGATGTCATCTATGACATGTCATACTACAAGTCAAAATTCAATCTATCTTTTGACTAAACATTGATCTTGTTGTCTAGATTAGTGTTTCCAGCTGACTTTTAAAGTATAGCCGGCTGTAAGATGTTGTATAAAGTTTCTCAGGTTCTTGTATTTATCTTCATGCTTTGTAACACTTGTAATAGAACTTGAGAGCAATATTCAACATTCTTAAAAACTAAACTTATCTTATTCTTGTTCTTTGTTCTGTCTTGTGTTCATAGTTCATGAACTAAGAACCAAGTTCCCTATTTGATCTATTAAGTGGTCTAAGTCTCTCTCTATTGTGAAACTAATTGTATTGACCACCCTCACCTAGTCCTTCATAACCGTATATAATGCACACTCAAACATACATAAAAAATAACTAATATGGGACAACTTTTCTAAAGATTCTATTCTCACTATTGCATACTCGTTGAGCCAAGCCATGTGTTGACTTTTGTATGTGAATCATCATAACATGATCATGCTTCCATTTAGCATGATCGTGCCTTTTCATAGCACGGTTGTGTGTTTTGTTTTGCTTTATAGGGCTCGCTCTAGGCTGGCTTATCCACATATCAAGGTAAAGCTAGGTTTCAGCACCCCTAAAATTTAAGGTCCCTATTCCTTTAATCATTCAATCGATGTTTTTGTTTCCGCTTCATCTTCTTTTTGTTTCTACTTCATATATGATGTGCTTTAATCATTATTACTAATAAGGGAGGTCATCTAGTTTGCCTATATACTTTAATCGGTGCTCGTGTTCCTAATTCATGGGTGTATTGGTCACCCTTATTTATCCTAAATTTGTAGATGATACAACAATTCTTCAAGGTGATGGAGTATTAAGTGTAGAATTGAAGATTTCTTTTCCAATGGATTACAAGAGTTTGAATTGATCCTTTTTCTGTATTTAGACTTCAGACTCATATCACTTTTTCTTTCATGCTCATTATCATCTTCGTCTTCATCAATGACGTTTTAATTTTCACTGTATTTATCAGTGATCCCAAGTGTTACCGATTCAAACTAGTTGACATATTGATTTTTGTGTGTTAATAGTTATGTATTCGATTTATATTGATTCCATGTGCTTGCTAAAACCATCTTCCCGTCAACAATTTCATGTTATTGCAATCAAAAGAAAGATGAGAAAGATAGAAGTGAAACCGAAATCTCATGGGTTTGGTTTTATGGAAGGAATGAGAAGGTTATGTCTACTAAATTCAGTGTGAAACCCAAGTCATAGAACAAAAGCAACAGTTAATAGTGGTTTTCATTCACCTACAAGTGGCTTTTATTCACTTACAAGTCAAATGAGAACAACATAAAGTCCTTGTACATTATTTCTACAATTGGGTTGTAAATTACTGCTCATCTAGTTGGTAAATGTTATTAAAAGAACTAGACCATCAAATATACATTCTCCTAAGTGCACAATTCCATAGGTTTTGAACTTATTAAGGTTTTCTTGACATCTCCCTTTCTTATTACCAAATCTTTTATCCCTATTTTCAAAATCTGTTATCTTAATATTTTCCTCATCATTCTATTTTCTTTTCAAATTATTTGATTATTCCTCTTGGTAGGAAAGTTGCATCACTGTTATAGCTCCTGCCTCAACTGCATCTAAATAGATTTTTGAATTTATTAATCTTACAAATTTTGAATCTTAGTTGTTATCTTTATATAAGATGGCTTACTCTATTCCCTTAACTAGATGATGGACCAACCTTGATATATTATTAAATATCTTGACATACTCTAGTTGAATCTTCCTCTTGCTCACTTGGCTAAAAAAAGTTTAGTTACATTTTACTTTTTGTTGTTTAGTTATATTTATTTTATCTAAATTTTCTTTTTCTTTTTCTTTAAATTTTGAAAATACCAATGGGACCTCCTCTTCCTTAGATTTGATCTTTCTTATGTTCTTTTAGGAGGTGTCATAACTATTTCTATTTCATTGGTAATTAGATGTCTTATTGTTTCTTCGTTAAGTTTAGCCTGGGGGCGCGGAATTGTACCCAAAGTTAGTCTCTCTACTTAGATGAGTATCTTAACCATTCTCAACCACGTACTTTTTTCTTAAATAATAAAATTATTTGTATTATATATTAAAAAATATCCATAATTTATTTTATAACAGGTTACATCTATTATTTCACCATACGTTCCAAATTGTCTATACGTAACTACACCTCTTACATCTGTTCTTGGGATAAATCTTACACGTCGCTCCCCTTCATAGGGATGGTGATGTAGCTTGTGAGGGTAGTATGTTCCAAAGGTTCATATTCAAAATGAGATATATGTTTATTCTATCTCTTTGCACCTCACTGCAGGTAGGGGTTCGGGATTACTTGGAGTTGCTATAAGATATAATTTGATCATTATAACATGGCAACTGTAGTGGTGGTAGGTTTCTGAAATTTTGATAGGTTGATGAAAGGTCATCACCCATATCACTACTACTAGAAGATTCATTTATGGAAAAGGTCAAATATGTTTTTCCTTTCCACTTTCCTACCATGTTTTGTCATGTAACAAAGACATATGGAATTCTTTGTAACTTAGCTAAAGTCATTGAGTTAATAATGCAATGCTTAAATATTTCACATACTTATTCATGAAAAACATAGGTTCTAATACCAATATACACATTCAGGACGGGGGTTACGAGTGACCGATTGATACAAACTTAACAACAAAATGTTATTGCAACGTCATAAGTATTATATAAATAATAACTAGGTAAACCATTCTTAAAAACCTTCATTTAGAACCTTTATTAGTTCTTCAAGGTTTATCTAAGATACATAATATAAAATAACACATCACCCAGAAATACTGGTGAGCTAATACTTTGTCCATTGTTTAACATTTCTTTTTATGTCTTGAATATGTGTGAGCTCATTTACAAAACATAAAGACCTAAACATTATACATTACCATGTCTTGATTTTACACTTATCGACTACTGGAATAAACGATACCCAGTCTAATATTCGAATGCTAAGGCCCCTACCTTGGTTCTACATAAAACCATTGAGACCCCTATAGTGAATATAATGGTATGATTATATCAATGTATACAATTAAAATGTCATATATGTAAAACATAACTCAAGACTTATCAATTTGAAATAATGTGTATCTTGACACTATTAACTCATATTGTTTGGATGGTCAAGCTTTCTTTTAAATAAGATGCTTACAAACCACTACTTAGGTAAATAATATTTCCTTATAGTTATCACCACCTCAAGGCATCATGTCCTAGATACTTCTTTGTATAGAAAGAAGGTCTAAATATCCTTAAACTTTAACATTTTAAAAGTGAGAAATTATATTTATGAGAAAATCCTTTAAACCTAACCTTTTTGTTTATAACAAGCTAAAGTTGGTAAAAAGCACGACCTTACGCCTTACAAGCATAGTCATGTGCGGCCTAAAATGCACAAACATGCGCCATTTAGGTATGACCAAGCTAGGCCATACATCAATTAGTCAAGCCACATGTCATCTTTTGTAGATGACTCATCATGGCCTGGTTATGCTTCTTTTATTATGATCATGCTTCCATTTGGCATGATCATGTATTTCCTTAGCACCGCTATGTGTCTATTTTTGTCTTTGTAGGACTAAATCATGCGATTTTTCCTGTATTGAACCTAACTAGCGACTTTGCCCATTGGACCCGACCAGGGACCGCCGTCACTTGAACCTCGTTTATTGAAAGAATTCATGGTACCGTAGGTTTAATCAAAACTTTTTTAATTGTATACCCATACTTTAACATAATCTATACATACAATTTATGGGTAATTTCAAAATGTCACATTAAGCTTAAGGATCGCCCACATTAGGCATGCACATTTTCAGTTTACACCTTATCCTAGTTTGACCAGACCCAGGTTAGGTTGGTGAATGCTAAAACCCTACTCTATAGAAACCAAAATGGATTGAGTCGGGACCAGGTTGGGATTAAACCAGGTTGGGTTAAAAAGATACTTTTTTAATAAATCCATTAAAAAGATTCAATTTTTATTATTATTTAAAGTTCTAAAACATGAAAATACAAATCTATTATAACAACACAAAAGTAGAAATTAAAATGCAAAAACAACTTAATTTTTAATTTTATTCATCTTCATTATTGTAGTCACCGTTTACTCTTCCAGTGTTTAGTCTTCGATCGAATCATTGTTGCCAATGCTTTAAGACAAATTATAGGCGAGTTCTTGTGGAGAGAAAAGAAGATCGTTTAGTTCGTACTTCTTGATCATGTATTTCTTCTTCAATTGATATTTCATCTTCAAGGCTCGATCAATCATGTATTTGTTCCACCACATCCAAGTGTGTCACACCCTAACCAGTGGCGGAATGTGTAAGGATGTGAAGATGGTCCTTAATATGTGACACTATTAAAGTAATTATTTATTTAATCAACCTAATTACATAAGTCTTATAGAGAAACCATAAATTGTTCAAACAAACATGACATAAAATAAAGTTTGGCTTATTAACTAAGTCCACAAGCATCCTAAGTGCCATTGTAGGCATCTCAAGTAGCAATCCCTGTGACATTGTATAAAATAAAGTTCCACTAGCAAGTTCATGAGTAAACATAGGTTTTTTACATATACTAGATTTAAAACACGATTCAAAAGTGAAAGTATGAAGTATGGGTTACACTTTTGTTGAAAACTGTCCTTAACCAATGGGTTAGACTATGAATATTGATTTCGGTACCCTAATGCGGTCTACAAATGCCCGTTTGGGAGGGTGTCAAACAAATAGTGTTATCATCATTACCTTAGGCTTTCGAAAGTTAATGATCACATGCTAGCAAGTAAGCAAGCAAGATTGACCACCATAAGAAATATTATTCCAATAATATATCATTAAAGTATAGAATACACACAAGACTTAATTGAATCATATGATCTGCAAGAAATATTTAGAATTAAATACGTATATATGTCACATCCCAAAAACATAAAAACATAAATGGAAAAGGGACAATGAATATTCATATTGAGTTCTGGAGTATGAGTTACACTTATGGCTTGATTAATAGAAATGGTGAGTCTTAACTTAGCATGATTATATGTATTAGAAATTATATTAAAGGTTATGGTTAAGAGTATTGATCATATTAATAAAGGAATAAAAAGCAATGTTGCAAGATCAAAACAAATTTGCACAGATTCATTGTTATAGTTTCATATGATTATTAAAAATATGAAACCTTAAGTAAAAGCTCTGAAAATCTCCGGTATAATATTTTGGATGTTAAAAACAACTTTCATTTGAATTTTCAAATTTGGCCCATAATTTGATCAAAACAGTTGTACAAAGAAAAAGGTGCAAATATGCGCACTTACATTGTAGAGGTTGTTACGGAGTCGTCCGATCGAATTTGAACTCATGTGAACTAAGGTTTGAAAGATAACCCGGTTAAATTTTTTATGAAATCTGATTTTGTTTATTGTTGATTTATTATGACCAAGTTATGATCATTTAAAGTTATAACGAATTATGTCAAAAATCAATAATAGCACTTATGTGCACCTTTTAGGGATTTAAAAATAATAAGCATGTATAATAAATTTTGGTGAGTGTATATATGATAATAGGAGGGTTATATATACATATATATATATATATATATATTAAAGAAAAACATGGGAAGATTGATTATAAAGTTGCTTAGAATTATTTTGAAACCAAATGAATACTAAAAACATTAAAATTAAGAATACAGTGGCTACCGATCAATGAACTTGAAACATCTAAAGGCTTCAATGGAGATTTAGGGCTGAAATTTTGTTGAGATTGTATAGAGATTGAAGAGAAAATATTTTATAAGTTGAGATGAAGTGTTGGTGCAAGAAAATAGTGAGACAAAGACTAGTATTTATAGTTGGAAAAATCGGAACTATGGATGGGTAAGTTTCATGAGCATTATTAAGGTTGGTGGTTATAGGTTGGTTATAAATGAGTCAAAGGAGAAAGGTTTGGATTCTGGGCTTACAAATTTTATAAAAATGGTTGAATGTTTATGAAATTAATTTTTATAAAAAGTTTGTATTAAAGTTGAAAATTATAGATTTTTTCAAAGGATTTTAAAGACTTTAAAATAGTTTGTCTTTTTTACAAAAGTATAATAATTATAAACTTATATAAAAATATTATGATTAAGAATTTCTATAAATTTAAGAATGAGAGACTATAAAAGTTTAGTTTAATTATACATGTGCACAAAAATAACACATGTACTTTTTTTAGAATTTAAAATTTTTAATAATAAAATGAACTCTAGAAATTTTATAAATATATAAGAACCTTATGATATTACTAATTTAGACCATCCCCATTGTCAACCCCAAATTGGGTTGGGTTGTGGAAA